>CALNXK010000219.1:162500-217500 GCA_942486035.1 Porites lobata | reverse complement strand
TGAAATAAATAAAACTACGACATAGAATTGTCAGGAACTTTGGAGAATTCAAAATTTTCGAAGAAAGGATACAGTTGCTTTCCAGCTTTAGCAACGACGAGAGCGACGGCGATGGCGACGGCAACGAGAAAGGGTAAGTCAAAAAAAACAATAGGTTTTTTTAAGCAAAAACAATAACTTTCCACGTGCATTAAGCTTAGTTTGTACATTTCTTTGCCGTCCGTTAGACGACTACGGCGTGAAATTGCCTCATTACACGTTTTATGGAGGACGTAAACAAGTGACGACGAATTTCTCGCTCCAAACTTGAGTGCGGTCCTCAAGAAATCAACTCTAGGGAAATTTGCCTACATTTGACATTTTCAGCAAAGTGGAATATACGCGATAAAGTTTAAGTTTGGAAAAACGCGAATTCATTTAAAAATTGACGTTTTCGTTGCCGTCGTCGTCGTCGATGCTAAAGCTCCCAATTGTGTCAGTGTGTGCATGTCCCTTTACCTTTGCATCATCGGAACCGCGTCATCTACTGGAATCTTTTTCACCACAACTGTAATTAAGTTTTTATTATTATAAGAGCACATTATTGGGGACTATTAAACGTTTGGTAAATTATAAGCAAGTGCTCTGCTTTCTCTTACCCGAACAGCTTCTGTACTGACAAGGAAGAAGGTTGTAGAGAATTCTTGAACTGAGAGAGCAGATGAGGATATTATTATTTGTGATTTTTAAATAGTCGACGATCCAAAAAGAAGTGACCTGTTCTGGTTGCTTTAAAATAAATGAGTCATTTCCTTTCTTGTATCTTTGCTGACAAAATTAAAGCTTCATGGTTTGCTAGGCCTCCAAATTACGTTACACAGCTGCTACTATACCGTGGACATTGGCACAGAACGGTTGACAACGCATTATCAAGGGCCAATAAATCCTCTCAAATTGGCTTCATTTTCATTGAAATTCAACTTTGTGTTGAGAACAACTCAGTGGACACTATATAAAATTTCTAGGATTATTTTCCCTTGAATGGCGCTGCAGTCTTTCAGCTAATTTAAAACTGAACGAATTTTTTTCCAGCATACCATCATCAAAGGCCTTTATCTTCAGTCGTTCTATCCTGTGTAAATATGATCGAAATTAGAAAATTTAGTTCTTTAATTCATCATCAATCTAATCTAGAGGAAGACCATGTTAGTTAATCCTCTTTTCTCTCTCTTCCCCCTTATCAATCAGCTCTAAGCCAGTCAAAGGAAACTTCAACTTTAGTCGCTTAGCCTTGGCTTATATCTAGAGCATTCAATGACTTTTGATACAAACTTAGTGTTAAACACAATCATTACTTACATAAGCCGTAATTCTTTTGTTTCGAATATCTTTTACTTTCATATGTTTTTTATCAGATGAAAAAATTGACAATATTATAGTGCAATCGATTTACAGTCATAAAGCTGTAAATTACATCTCTTAATCTTGACAATTCCCCCAGCACAGTGACTTGAAGCCTATCATAAAATGCCGGGCCCTCTTGCAGCAACGAGTTTCTTAAATGACATAATTACCGGGAATAAAATAGGTTCCCTATTGGATAATATTTTCTTGAAGTCTTACTTACATTTCATCCACTTCGTTTGGCTTCATGTAAAGAAACTTGTATTTTTGGGAAAAGTGAATAACCTGAAAGACATGCAACAAAATTTAACTCAGGCTGATAGCAAAGCAAGTTTCTAACATTTTGAAATGAGGGTAAATATAATTGTAAAAAAGATAGCTTGCGAATATTAAACAACTAACGTTTTCTGGTGAAGGAAGCCGCTAGTTTTTATTTTTATTTTTTAAAAGGTTTATGACTCTCTGACGCCTAAAGAGTAGAAAGCCGTTCTGAGAATTTCAGCAAAATCGATAAGATCCTATCCATATGTGAACATAGGAAGGATCACAGTTCACAATTTCACGAGGGAATACCAGGCCTTGATCTGCTAAAAAAAGGAATTCTGTGACAGTCTTCAATATCTTCAAGAAAAAACGTAGAATTAATCTATAAACCTCTTCTTTTGTTATCTCTTTGTCTTTATTTTTGTCCCAACTTGCAAATATTCCAGCGGCTCCAACCGCGTGACCTACAGTTAAAAAGGTATGGTTGGTGAGAGTTACTAATTAACTTCTGTTCAGGTGGCAGGGGCGGATCTAGGGGGAGGGTGCAGGGGGTGCGCACCCCCCTCCCCCCCGAGATGACCTGCGGTTTTCTAATATAACTGGTATTCTGCAAAAAAAAAAAAAAAAAACTACGTGGTTTATTGGTGTTGAAGTAGAGCAAGAGACGAGTGCACCCCCCCCTAAAAAAAATTCTGGATCCGCCCCTGGGTGGATTAACACCGTCGCATAATGTTTACATGTGTACACACGTAAATAATTAATACGTGCTTTTAGATAAAATACAGGCGATTTACGAAAGGTCGCGCGTAAAAATAAAAGTTGAACCTCGCTCGACTTTCACGTTTACACCCGTTCACTTTTCATACATTTTATCTACGTACGTAAATTTTACGCGCGTTAACTCACGTAAAAATTTCACGACAGTGGAGACCCCGCCTAAAGTCGTTGTTACACTATTTGTGATTGGATATTTTAACTGAGATTTGACATTTTAACTCTTTGACTACGAGTACCGAACGGCCTACGGCGGGGAGAGCTATGAGAGCCTGCAGTATCGTATTTACTCGAAAATACGTCGTCCTCGACGAAACGACACAAATGGAAGGATTTTAGAAAAAAAATCGGTTCAACTTCGTAATCTTCACTGGGCCATTCAGAAAATTACGGTTCTATAAATAAAAGCAGATGGTTCGGTATTGCCTTGAAAGAGTGTTTTTGAGAACAAGGGAACTGGTTTTTTCAGTTTAGGGATTCTACAGGAGCTAGAATTCCGTGAAGATCCGCCGAAATAGTGAGATTTGAAATATCATGAAGAGTTTTGACGGGTAATCTCAATCTGCATTTTTGACTGTTGACGATAAAATATAACCTTTTCTGACGGTTGACGGTTAGTATTAAGGACCTTACTATCCGACAACGGCGACACCACTAAAAAAGTCTTGGAAAAATAGACTTCGCTTTCTTTGAAACTTTTTTGCCCTTAAACCAAGTCACCCAGTCACTTGAGTGAAGTTAGAACTGAAGAGAGGGGTCCACCGCGTCCGAATTCAAAGTGAAATTTACCGCCTTGCTGTTCCCGTTCTCAAGTCAACTCAAAATTTGGTCATTTCACGTTCAAGGCATTTGAGCGTGCTGATGGTTAACCCCATTGAGACCCTCTTTCAATATAGTACCTTTAACTTCCTTCCTGTGTTTTTCTTGATATTCATCAGTATGCATTATGCTGCCTTCGAGGCCAAACATTTCAGCTAGCTCGATAATGTGATCACATTCTTCATCACTTAGAAAATTGGGCAGCTCTGAAAACATGAAGTAAAGGGTGATATCTAACGGTGAGGCTGATCTTAAAAGAAAAATAACAACAAAACATATACAACAATAGCAAAGCGATGAAGTAAGTTTTTTTATAGAATGACATGCTGGTTTTGTTGCACAGGTAATTAGAAGAATTCACATCTTTATTGCCGCCTCGTATTGGCCAGAATGTTGTGAAAGGTTTTGTAGACATTTGGCCAAATTTTAGCTGGCCTTTATATCTTCATGACCTTATTGCGCCCTGATCTTAGACATCCTGGGGCTCGGGAGGAATTAGTTAGCTTCTGAGTGCACATGGTGAAGAGTGATCACGACACAGGTAGCTGTTGGACACTACACAACTGGCAAACTTAAGATAACTACGCTTTCCACTGAATACCCCCATGCTCCATACATAAGCTGTGCAGCACAAGTTTTTTTCTTTTTTTTTAAAACAAGGCCGGCGATGTAGAGGCTTATTAAGTGAAATGAAGAATTAAAGCTTATCAGTAGAAATGAATATTGATTTCTATTTTTGAAATCAAAAAAGTCTCACCAAAAATTGCTGGTTTAGATGCCAATGTTATCATCTTGAATTTTTCTCCAGGTTCTAGCTCTAACACTCTCACGTGACCTTTCTGACAAACAAATCAAAAGCCGTCATTACGCATCCACGGCATCCAGTGTAGCTTCAGAGCCGCGATTTCGTTGGCCTGTTGCACAATCAGGGTGATCTGGAAGGGTGGATGTTTAGATGGGGGGGATGTGGATGTTTAGATGTCATTTTTCACGACAATGCCGTTCCCGAACTTTTGTCACCTCTATCCCGAATGCCGTTTCCTTTTTCAATGGCCGTTTTCACACTAGAGACGGATGACACTAGAGACGGAAAAACAGATGGATAAAGTCAGGCGGATTGTCCATCCAAACTTAAGACCGTTTCATTTTCAAATTAAGGCGTATTATCTGTCTGATGCGAATTATCCAACGGATAACCCGTCTCAAGTGTGAATACGGCTAATACCGCTTCCCGAGTAGCGGTCAAATCCCGTATCTGTCAAGAAATTTTGCGGTTTTCCCATATCCTGCACTATATTTCGGTCAAACCCTGGATCCTGGCAAGACCCTTCCAGACCCGCCAATGAAACATGTAATACGACAGTCCCTAACAGAGTTACCACCGAGTTAAAATGTTTTGCATCGTCACTGCGGGAGACAGAGTGAATGAGAGTGAAATCTGGCAGTACGAGATTAGTAGCCTGCAGTTAAGACTGTGGTTGAAAGGATGAAAATGAAGGTTCGTAAAGCAATATATTCCTTTACCACGTACCCAATTGATAAACCTTCACTCGCATAGTCAGCTGTGTAGGCATTTCAAAAGATCAGAGTCTTGTGAATTGTTGTGAATAAAAGCCTATGGAAAAATTATTTAAATAACGTTCCTCAGTTGTACTTTCACCGGTCTTTTTCATATTTTATTTTCAGAATTACTTTTAAATTAAATGAAAGTTTGTCGCACTTTTAGGAGTGGAAGAAGACAGTGACAGCCATGGTTAGTTTTGTTCACGCAGCCATTTCGCTTTTGCACCAAGCTAAGTGTGTGCTATGCTGTGTCACCCGCGAGGAACCCGAATCGCGGGTCGGTTGGATCTCCTTGGGGACACACTTTCCCAGGAGCTGTTGAGCTAAGTTTTACTCACGATCATATGGGTAAAATAATGAGATAAATAAAATCTAATGTTTGATCTTGGTACAAAGGAAATAAAATACCTTGACTGGTTCCCATCTGAAAAGTCTTTGTTGGTCATCTTTGACTACACATGGTCCTTGATCTGCTTTTCTTGAGCAAACGCCATTTTCACAGGACATATTGACTTTAACACTAACATAATTACCACGGACTAGTCCAAAAAACGCAAATGAAATTAGCATAGAACCTAAAAGAAGTGTCATACTAAAAGAAGTATGAATTGGGCTTAAGTCCAGTGAACATTGGCGATGTAATTTTCCTTTTCAGCGGTTCTATGTTGTGAACGCGATTCTTATTAATTATTTATTTGCTGGTTCGATGCACGTGCAAATCATCAAAACGTAGATTCTCCTAATTGTTTTTCATGGTGCACCTGATGGTGCCTGCGAGAATTAAAGGAACTGTCAAGTTAACTGATTAAATTGCCTGTTCTCATCACCTGTCCACCTGATAGGGCATACTGTATGTTGTAAAGAGAAAGTGAAGGCTGTTGAAAACAAAAAACGCGTGCAGAAAAGGAAAACAACATAGCTCTTTTTAGAAACCTTGCAATTATATTTAACCGTTGTTGTCTGTAATTTTAATTGTTTCTCAAATAGAAATTATAGGATAATTGTCTCGAAAGCAATTCTTGATATATTGAAAGGTTGGTTAATAGTTTCACTGAGTTCCGACGTTGTTTGGCCCACCAGCTAGTACCAGTTTGAAGATGATAATTAAATATTTCCTTGATTCAAGGTCTTTAGTGATAAAATTATGCTTTTCTTTCCATAAAAAGAAAAAAAAACTTTTTGTATTTAATATCTGTATAACGATTCTGTCTCGGACGCAAATACAACGAAATACCTTCTTGAGAATAAAATAATTCTACTGAACATCCTCAACCAAAATTTATCCATCTCAACAATTCAGTTTGTATTTTTATTACTATTTACTTTTTGATTTTTGTTCTTGGTAAGAAACTTTAAAAGATCCTTAGATAAATTTAAATGATATTAATCGACTTTAATCGTTTCCATAAAGTATAGCAAAAGGTCTCCTTCGGTTTGATCTGGTATCCCCTGTATTTAGACATTTTCCCAAAGAACACATTTTTTGAATTAAATCATGATTTAGGCCTTAAAACTGGAGCAATGGTTTAAACCTCTGAAAACACATTTTAATGTAGTTCAATTTTAAATATATCAGCGCTTTATATCTCAGTATAACTAAAGTATGTAGGAACTCCGTGCGCTCCATACAATGCATGGAAGCTAGATAAATATATTTTAATATTCTCGAAGAGCCGTACATGTTTCAGGATCCATTTAAACATATTAGCAACGTAATGATCAAACAATATGAATATGACACCGTTTTTTAAAAATTCCTGCTGAGCCTTTGCAATCAAACAAGGTATGACCGTATTAGTGCCATTGAATTTAAATTAGTTGAAAACGAGACAAACAAATATTCAAGGACGAAATCATGGAGATCAAGAGGGATTGATGAACATAAAAATATACTGGGCGGGTAAAACATGCTTTCGCAAATATCTTCGTTAGAATTTATATCGCTGCAGACTAGATGTTAGAGACAATTTCAAGGTAGGCCACTGAGCTTCCGCGCGCGGATGCAACGATTTCCGCCCCCTTTTGACCACTCGGCTTTGAAGTTCTGGATTCGTTTTTTCTAGACAAGGATTATAATTTTCATGTCACTGATCCGAAAGATTACAAAGCTCCTCAGCTTGAAATCAACATACTTTTTATTCTATACACAAGATTCAGCTCTATACTCAGAATAAGGCCGGGCGTAATCACGAAACTACGATCAAAATTTAAGAATTTGGAGTAAGTTTGCAATCCCCTGAGTCTTCACACACAAATACAGGCACGTTGTTTGTTATTTTATCATTTAAGTGATTTTTTTAATAAATACTACAAGGACGGTCCGTTTATTCGATCAGCAGATCTGTTGAACTGGCCTTTAAATTCCCGTTATGAAAAAGAACGAGGTGTAACACTTTTTTAATGGTAGTAAACGAAACACGACCTAACTTCTAATGGTTTTAAATTGTACTTCAGTGTTCTTGTTTGTGTTGTCACAGCTTCTCTAACCAGGATGACAACTATAAAACGGATGGATTAAATTGAGTTTTTTTTAATTTCCTGAATGAATTTGCAGGAGTTCACAAGAGGGTACGGTCTCCTACTGAAACATATATTCTTAAAGTTAAATATGCTGTTAAAATGTACCGGGCTTAATATGCAATAAAAACATATTTGAACTTAGTGCATCTTCTAAAAATATATCCGTGGCACACTAGATCTCCTCATAGTCATGTAAAGTAAATACGTATCCGGATACGTATAGCTCTAAATATTATTAATTGCGTTAGGTCTCCTTTTTCTAAAGGTGATCTTTTCTTTTCGTCACTGATGAACATTTCTCTGCTTGGCGCCTTAGTTATGGTTGATCTTTCCAAAGAAGAAAGCATTTAATTAAGGACACATTATTCAGAGGTCGTTAGTTTCCCCTGAATTCACCTGCGACTCGCAGCATGCACGACGGCATATCTTTTAAATTTCCGTACGCCGTAAACAGAAAAGAGAATTTGCATCATTTGCAGCCAGAAAGACAGAGCGGGTTCCCCATTCAAGCTTTTTGAGTCAACATTTCGCATTGGCTGCGTATACAAATCGCCGGGGATAAAGAAATATTGCTAGAAGCCTAAATGACGACCCAAAACAATTCAAGTGATCTTTCGAACGACACCTCATTGCCAGTCGAAAGAATACTTGAAACCATTCTGCTCTTTGGAATCGCTGTATTTGCCATCGTGAGCAACGGTCTTCTTCTATACGTCATTTTCTCAAAGCGAAATCTCCACAACCTCCGCAATGCGTTCGTCGCTAACCTCGCCGCAGCAGATCTACTCTTAGCCGCAACAGATATAATTTATCAAGCGATCGAAAGAATTGTGATAGATTTCAGACCACCTCATGCATCTCTATGCTATATCATTTTGTTGACTGGAGTATTATTCGGCGCCGCTTCAGTCTTCAACCTCACAGCAATGAATATGGTACGTTACATCTCCATTTGTTATCCACTTCATTTCAGTCATTATCTCACGCTTCGCCGTTCCGCAGCTATTGTCGTGTTTGTCTGGATAGCGGCGTTTTGTCTCGCGTTCCCGCCTCTTATTTGGCGCCCAGATGGAGTCGTCTGTTCCACAACCAAACCCTCTGGTGAGCACTTTGTGAGCGAAGTTATTTACATGAGTTCAGAGTGGCTATTTTGGTTCTTCATTCCTGCGATCCTTATTTTCTTTTCGTATTACCGAATTTACGCTATCGCTAGAAGTCATGCGAGAAAAATTTCTGCTTTGGAAGTTGTACAGAGCAGAGAAATGCCCGCAGGATCAGACAGAGCGAACTCGCTAAGGGAGAAAAAGGCTGGCCGAATGGTAACAATTCTTTTTGGATTTTGGGTTCTTTGTTGGATGCCGTTTTTTATCGTGCTGACCATAAGTAAATTTAAGTCCCACGTTCCTGCTATTTTAATGCGTTTGTTCCTTTGTCTAATGTTTGCCAACTCCGCCATAAATCCTATTGTTTTGACCTGGTATAACCGTGAACTGAAAGAAGCCATAAAAAAGGTATTGTGCTATAATAAGCAGCGCCATTCGATAGCTAACGGCGATGCAAGATCTATGGCTAAGGGGAAAACAACTTCAGTTTGAACGTACTACTTTGCAGATTGAATTATAAAGTGCATTCTAGTCGTTGCCATTTAACTGTCGATTGATCAATTGGCGTTGACTTCCTTGATCTTAGAAGAGCTACAGGCATCTGCATCTTGACCATTTCTTGTTTTTGGCTTTACCAATGCGATTTCAATCCAATACGCAGGGGCACCCAACGGCAATTTTCGGGAAAATATCTGTTCGGAAGACGATTTGAGATCTAGAATTTTCGGAGCATTTGTTTCTAAAATTTCTTGCTTGCCTGCCTCTCCTAGGATTTTCGAACATCTACAAAATGGTATAATTACTCATTTTTAACGGATTTTTGCCCTAAAAAAGGCCACCTAGAATTTTCGGGAGCCTTTTCCTGGCTGAAATTTTCGAGAAAGTAAGTTTTTATCCCTATAATTTTCGGATCACTAGATTTTCAGCTAGGAAATCCGAACAGATGAAAAGTTTTTAGGGGATAAAAATATGCCTATATCTACCGTTTGAATACTAAAATACGTCCAACAATGCTATGTTAAGTGGTTTTGAACTATATCCTCGTTGGGTGCCCCTGAATACGTTAAAGTCCCACCAAACCGCCATCCTTAAACCCATTTATATTTCATTTTTACCTCCTCGGTGTTTCGCTGTCATTTAAAAACTAATAGTAAAGTTATATAAAAAACTAATTTAAAAGTTACCATCAGTTTCGTGATAATTAACTAATGAGTCAAAATGTGGGAAAGAGCCCCTTTAACTAATGAATTGGGCCAAGTTTTTCTCAGTTTTCGCTGGTCCTTTTTGCGAACAGAATAACAATTTTTTTTCCATACATTCCGATTTCCTTCCACTGAACTTACAAGAAACTAAATCCTCTCCTTATTAGCTAAAGCTTCAAAAAACTTCTTTTAGTTGCGTTTTTTATATATATATTATACTAATTACAAGAAGATCTTAAATGACAATTTAATGAGAGAAATTAATAGTTACTACCTTTTAAACCCCCATACCGGGAATAACAAAAACAGCAAAACAAAAAAGAAATTACTTTGAAGGAGACCCTTGATTGTTACTGTAGTTTTTGTTCTTAGCAGGATGTTAACTTCTCGCCTGGCCCAAAATGAAGCCTCAGCATTGACCAATTAATGATTAACTGCTTGTTAACGAATCCACTGGGAGGCTCTACTTCCTCAATTAAACGCAAACGGCGAGGAAATCTTCCATTGTTTACATATAATAGTAAAGTCATAGTAGAGGAGTTTCCTGAAATTTTTTGCGATGCATACGAAGGCCACCTTTCCTGTTTGGTACCCTGATTGATCCTATTTACCTATCTAATTTCATCACAATTCATCTTTAATTATAGTTTTTATTTCATTGTCACGCTTTTAATGAATATACATATATTTTTTTTAATCTTCTTGGCCGACCCAGCGGGAAGTAAGGAAGGGGGGCCGAGGAGTGGTGCCGCAAAGATAAATTTTCCCTGATATATTATTAATAGTTCTTATAGTCTAGATCACCCGTTTTAAAATGTGTTGAAGGGACTGAGACGATTACTGATTTGTCTCTGATTTGACAATCTTAAAATCTATACTTTTAGAATATATTCTTGCTCTTATTCCTCGAAGAACATGCAAGCAGGTGATTGACAAAGACTGTGCGTCTCAGACTGAGGCCTCTTCTTGGATCGCGGAAACGATTATTCAGGTGCTCCTCTAAGTATACTGTCCAGCAGTCAGTCCTACGTCGACAAAACTGTCATGCGCCGAATACAACGTACCACGTAACTAAGTGTTCTTACCAAATTAAAGTCATAACTAGCTAAAAACTATCCCTACCGTGCCTATTATTGAACTGATCTGACTCGGATAGTCCTGATAAATATTAGAATTCTCTTTACGACATAGCCTGAACTCGCTAGCCTGCCAGTTCTGACAACTGTGGGTAAATCAAGCGCCATGAGTTAAATTGATATTTAAGTTGCCTTCCTGCAAAATATCATTACATAACGATATGATTTTGTAATAGAGCCGAACAGAAAATTGTAAGAATTAATTATTATAGTTAATGCAATAAACCAAAACTTGGTTTTCCCGCCTTGCTTTCTTCCTCTTGTATTCAAAATTGTCAGATCATGGGTTCTAGATCTTAACCGAAGCCCTGTGTTGAAAGAGAAAAAAAGATTAGCTTGACTTTCACGACAGCAAGGCGAAGTGTCTCTAGACAGGATTCTCTGAGCCTTCCAAGGTTAAGACACTGACTTTAAATTTTGTTTCGACTGTTTTATGAATAGACTGTTGAAAGAAGGGATTAGAAAAAATTAAGATATTCAATAGTTTCGGGTAGCCACACCGGCCGCTGAATCCCACGTTCACGAAATGCAGGGTGTGTGTAAGGGGGAGTAAGTTTATATCAGGGCAGGCTGGTTATATCGTCATCAAAACTAATGAGTGATAGATCACAACGCACTGCAAAAAAATTGAATTGAGGAGAGAAGTTTGTGGTAGTATGCTGTTACGGTTCCGCAAAGCCAAAACGTGTGCTAGTGCAAAAAAAAAAACAAAACAAAAAGAAACGGACTATAGAAGAGTTATTAGTAATCAGTGAGGAATGATTTTTTTTCTGTTTCCTTTGACATGTATTGTCTTGAAAATAATCAATCTAGGGTAGCCTTTGTTTTAGGCTATGTTCATACCACTTAACAATTATTATTCCTCGAGCTCGAATAGGCTATTGACTCAGAGGCCATGAGGGCGAGAGGAATAATTGTTTTAGTAAAATCCAACTAGTTGGTCAAAAATATCGAGAATAAAAAAAGTTAGCTCGTTAAAGGCTAGACTGTCAGGCTGCCGCCAAAAGCCCGCGCTTTTCGCCACTAGTGGGCCATAACATATAGCCTAGTAGTAGCTCAACCAATCAGAACGCAGCATTCATAATAGACCACTAGTTGGATTTTACTAATACAGGACAGCTTATTGTGGCGCCACGAAAGGCTATCGGCATAGTATGAACAGCAACACGGGCCCGGGGCGGCACCAGTCGTTCACTGACACATCAAACACACCGTGCCGACGCGGTTGGCCGAGAGGGTTTCGTGCACTAATTTCTAGTCCTTACTCCTGAGGAAAGCCATATTCGTTTTACTTTTTGCTAGAGGAACACTCCCTTTAACTAATAAGCGGGCCCGGTTAGCTCAGTAGGTAGAGCATCAGACTTTTAATCTGAGGGTCATGGGTTCAAGTCCCATATTGGGCGCAAATGTTTTCTTTTTCCGATCTTTAATAATTCTTTCTCTTTTTTTGAGTTTAAATATGCCTGATTGATAAAATTTTCGTACAAATGGATGTCTTCGTTTGTCAACAATTGTTACATGTAATGCCCATTTACCTTTAAGTTACACACACAATCCGCAAATAATGAATTAGTTTCGAACTAAAGAAATGCTTTTTTTGTATAGAGGTCTTTAAACATGTGATGTCGCTTGCCAGAATGAGCCCGGTTAGCTCAGTCGGTAGAGCATCAGACTTTTAATCTGAGGGTCATGGGTTCAAGTCCCATATCGGGCGAACTTACTTTTCTTATTTCTTTTTCTTCTTGGTTATTTTGTGCTTTCGTTTCTGTTTATAAGCACTTGGTATTTTTTTTTCGGTCGTGTGGCTTTTTAGTGTTTGATTTGTAGCCGGCGGGGACATAACGAGCCGCACTATCTTGGGAACCAAAAAAAAACCTCAGTATCCAGCTGAGATAGCTGAGTAAAAGTCAGCTATCTCAGCTGGATACCCAGTAGCTTGCAACATTCCCTATTCCATTAATCTCTGATCGTATTTCGCATTTAATATGATAGAGGCGTCAATTTTCACGCAATCATGTCATCATCCTAGGGCGCGAATTATAATTAATTAAAAGCGCGGCTTTTGTTTCGGAAAAATAATTCAGTGCCGTCTAAAAAGAAACATATTTAAGTCTGCGGTCGACCTAGTTGCAAACTAGAGCGAAGAGACTGGAGAGAGTTTGGGGTATCGTCCGGTTCATCTCTGTCCCAAAACTCGTGAGTATTGGCTCCATTACATTCAGGTACTATCGCCTTTTTTTATAGTTGTTAACAGAATCGGTGAATACTAATCTCAGTACTTTAGGAATAAATTGTGGTGACTCTTAAATTCCATATCCGGTCCCAATAAAAATTTTCAACTTAATAATGCTCACACTTTAAAAAAAAAGTGTAAAATAAAGACTATTTAAGATAGGGTCACTAACTGACATACAAATCACGTACCGTTGGGGCCCATATAAAGGAATCCAAGACAGTCCGGATTCCAGAATGACTGGAATTGTTTGTCAGGGGAACTTGGATTCCGGATTCCAATCCTTAGTGGGATTCTGGATTTCCTGTACTGTATTCTGGATTCCAAAACCCCCCAGATACCGGATTCCACAAGCCAAACTTTCTTGAATTTCGGAATCCGGATTCCCTTTTAATTTCCATATTTCAGTTAATTTGCAAGATAAAAGAAAACCATGACAAGTGGAACAGGTACAACGAGCAAATCATTTGCTTCCTGTCATGATGAATTAATTATTCATGCTATATAATGAGACTCTCAAGACCATCATTAAAATTGCCTTTGGCGAACAAAGTATCCTCTGAAAAGGATACAGCGAAATGAGAGGATCAGTGCCACTTATTTTAGCCTCGATCTTGGTGATAAGTTGCCGCTCACACTCCAATTCAAGCGCTGAATATTGCGAGAATGACACATGCGAATCAATGGACGGACCATGCTTCGTTCCACGCCAGAAAGGAATATTAACTCGTTTGGAGGGAGTCAGAGTAGGTTGTTTCGCTTTTTAAGGGGGAGGGGGATATAAATATAATTTCATGATCAAACGTGTGTCCAAATGGTGGATCAAATGAAATTGCTGTCATATACCATTTTGTCTGAGAAATTTTATTTTGAATCCAGTAAGTACATTGTTTAGTTTCTTTCTTGTTTATTGTTTTACACGTGAGGTAACAGCCGGTCAGATACCAACTGAGCCTTTTTATCTGTAGATATAAAACTTGTGTGGCCTCATAATTTGTGCCATATAATAATTTGGTTGGGTTTCCAAACAATGAGAGTAAAATCTAGAACAGATAATGAATATCTTTGAACTATCGTGAGTATCAATGCTACTTTGAATAGGGTAACCTAAGGCTGGTACCAGCTAAACAGGAAGGGCGCTGGCACTCATGAGCCTCACTGACAAGCAACCACTGGCTCACTTGGTTTGTAGACGGGACACTGGTGAACGATCAACATGTCCAACTTCCATTGTATAACAACGATGGACGAGCACCTAAACACCCTCGCATGTAATAGAACGTAACCAAGAACAATCCGGAACCCGTCAAATGGATAAACGGCAAACATCAAGTAGCTGCTCGTCCATCATTGTTATTCGGGGTTTCTCTTTGACAGGCGTTGTGGGTACTTCCGGTTTTTTTTCGGAGTGATCCAGGGTGTTGCGGTGCAGTCAGAGTCTTAGCCCTAATGCCAAACGCTCCTGACCTTCTTTAACTTCCAACTCATTTAGAGTTTCTTTTAGTTGACATCGTGAATTAAGTTAGAAAATGCTTGATTGGAATTAATAACTTTCCCTAGGAAAAAAAATTTTGACGAACTTCTTTAGGACCGTTGGTAACAAAGCCTTTTGGACGTACATGTCCAGCACTTCTTTTGGATCTATGCCGTTCCGCCGCCGTCAGTGTTAAGATCGCATTTTCAATCTTTGAAAAATTAAAGTACGTGAATAATCAACAGGCCGCTTTTCACTGTATTGTTAGGATGTATTCTTGATCATCTTGAACCAACTTAGGCTAGCCTTGTAATTCGTCAGTGTATAAGAAATGAGGGCAAACAGACGGATCATCTGTCCAGACGGAATCAGGTGCTCAGGTCGTCTTGAATCAGATTCTTCTCCGGAACGGATGCATCATCCATACTAATGGGCCTCAATGGGATGGTAGCTCCGACGGTTGAGGTTAACTTTTAAAGCTTTTGACGGTTTACGGTTATCAAGTGGAAATTTACTACAAGAGTTTTAGTAAAGATTAATTTCTATATAAATTTATATTAACTAGTGCGTTTTGGAGGCTGTCTTGGCCTTTCACTTATAAAATTTGGAAATAATTTCAGATATAATGGCACAAGGTAGAAGGAGTCGGTTTTTGAGAACTGACCTAGGAACTGGTTTTCTAGTCTCACGCTAGCGATTCAGTCTTCAGGAGCCAGAAGTCCATGAAAATCAGCAGAAATACTCAAAAAAAGCAAGATTTGAAATATTTTATTGAAACTTTTCTGCATTTTTGACGGTTGACGGTAAAAAAATTACCGTTTTTGACGGTTGACGGTTAAATTTTAGGCCGTTTGACAGCTGGCGGGTTAACCTCATTGAGACCCTTACACTAACATATACCCAACCAATGAGAATCTTGTAAATAGAATCAACCGAGGTATCGTCGACTATATGCAATATTCGCAATAAAATATCAATAGATATTTAGTGTTAATCTATGCCAGTAGCTTCGATATCTGAAAATGTTTTGCGCACAGCCATGTGATGTTCTTTTTCCTTTTGAGGTTGGTCACAGGCAGGAAGTGACACTAGGGGAGGATGGCAAATATGAAGTCATAACTCGAGCTATGAAGCCCTTGTTATTTGGTTGGTAAAAAATACCATATTTGCTTCAACCGCATTCACTCTACCACTAGACTTCTGCCCTGCCTACACATTAGGGACGGACCATCAGAAACGTTCTGGGGTCGGGGTAATTTTCAAGTCGTATGAATTTCTTTGGCGTCAACTTTTCCCTTGTATGAATTTTTAAGCCCATTGCATTAATATTTTAGGGGTCTTGACTTCGTGTGCATGATTTTTTGTTTCATTTAATTTTCCCTTGCGCGGATATGTTTTTTGCACTTCGCCCTCTCCTTAAATCTTCTAATGATCAGTCCATTATTGGTCTCTTGGGACCTTTTAGCATTCATACGCTTTTTACATTCTTATATACTTAAGAATGGGCCATTTATAGCTAAACCGTCACATGGTGTACAAAAACCACCTCGCTTGGACTCAAACAACGCTTGAGACCTTGAAAGAATTTTTAAGTTATGGAACTCTTTTGGTCTTCTTGCCCCACGTTGGCTGCTTCACTTGTGTCTTATTTTTTTCTTAGAGATTCCCAATTTCCTATCGGAGGACGAATGTGACTATATCATAACACTGGCCAGTGAGAACGAGCTGATGAATAGTGTTGCAAAAGGAGGGCTCACAGAGGCTGATAACTGGAAATTTGATCCATACAGTGAGTAATAGCACGGCTTCATGAATCCTATATTAAGAAATTAGAGAATGAAACAATGTACAGTCTGAGAAAACTACATTTCGCGACGCCACCACTTGTTTTCCCGCGAAATAGCGTCTCACAAACGAGCGCAGAAATCCTATACAGATGACGATCACTAACCAGATCTGGCTGTACTTCTGATTATTGGTGCCGCGCGGGAAATTTGTTTCAACCGATTCAGGAAGCACTACCTGGATCTCATCATCTGGGTGATGACGCCGCCGTCAGCCTTCATCTTCTTCTTTTACACCAAAGATCTCTCAGGATCTGTAGACCCACTCTGATGCTGTATTATTGTTAAGTCTCTCTTCTCAGCAAGGCTGATGGCCTGCGATGCCGTCAGTCATCAGTATGAAATTTCTGCAAACGTTGCTCAGACGTCATTTCGCGTGGAAACCAGTAGTGGCGTCTTGAAATGGCGGCTGTTTTCTCAGGGTGAACAGCTAGAAAACTGGTAGAAATCACAGTATAGCAAGACATGTTCGACCGGGAACCTGTTGTTCTCCCCACGGCAGAAACAAAATCAAAAAAACTTCGGTAGTACCACTTTTCCGGAAGAAACTCTCTTGAAATGAAAGAGAGAGAGAGGAGGGGTGTAGATGACAGTCCCAATTAAAGATTTGCCTGTAACTTTTACCAGGAAAGCCGAAATTGGAAAACTTCGTGGAACACGATTCAGTATGAACGAGGACCTCTCGGGTATAAACCAGTGCGGCAATACCACGTGAAACACTGCTATGCAACTTAGGCCTGGCCAAACCTCGACCTTTCATGAGACGAACGAAACTTACCGAGTTACTCATCAAAGGTTCGACCTCTGGCTCAGTTTAGTTCCATCCGTCCAACGTTTGACCCAGCAGACGATCTTAACTTAATTTAGGTCGACCAAATAAAATTGGAGTTTGGTTCGCCTCATTTTTGGTCTAGGCCCTAGTGAAGAGACACTAACTACAAAAGCAGCAGCTAAGGCCGAGGCCAAACGTCAAACCTTTTCTGAGACGTACCAAACTCTAACTTGGGTCGATCTAAATTAATTTAAGATCCTCTGTTGGGTCAGACGTCGAACTTAAGACGCGTTGAACCGGAATTAACTGAATCAGACCCGAGTCGGCCAGCGGGTATTCAATAATCAATTTTCTCCCGAACGAGACTAAATATACAAATTTTAAATTTATTGGTTTAGTTCCTCGCATGCGAAGATAGACGTTTGTCCCAGAGACGATCATCAGACGTTCTATCCGTATGCTTCAGACGGATAGTTAACAAATCGACCACAATTTTCCGTGGTCTACGCTCTTATAGACCATAGAAATGACGTCATAACTGTGTTCAAAACTCAAGTGGAACCACAAGCCGCAGGCGAGTGTTTTCACTGCAAAGTATTGAACATTTTGTGGCGTCATGGAGTTTAGACCATACAAAATTGTGGTCGATTTGTTTTTTACAATAACGTTTTTCTTTTTTTTTCGAAAAACCAAAAACAAAAAAAACTGGCACTGCGTGACATGTTACGTCATTTCCATGGCCTATACTCTCATAGACCATAGCTCTCGTCCAATCAGCGCTCGAGGATTCGCTCAGTTATTGTAAAAAAGGAGTTGAACGATCCAAACTCATTCAGACGAACTTAACTGAGTCAGACTTCTAACTTTACATGAACTTAACTCACTAAGTTTGGTTTGTCACATGAAAAGTTCGACGTTTAGCCTAGCCGAGACCAATTTGATTGTTCGTTGAAGTCAGGCTTTCCTTAGTGACTGACTTTTATTTATTTGAACGTTTTTGACTAGTAATTCTTATGAGCAACGCATTCTTTAAGATGAAGAACATTCAATCAATTAAATGTGCGTTTCAGTTCAAGGTAAAGCGAATGGACCCAGAGGACTGTATGAAAACTGGGACTTTGATCTAGACGGGAAAATTACTATAGAGGAGGTAAGGTTATAGCTTAGCAGCGGTCTTCATTCCAGGATAAAAATATGTAGTAAACAGCACAGTTGATCCTATATCATTTACTGAATTCATGGCTATGTACGGTTCTAAAATATATCAGTTTGACGAAGACAAAGTTTGTTTGCAGATAAAAAAGTTTGCAAAGAGATACAGATATCTTTACCTCACGGACGAGGAAGTGAAAAAGATGTAAGTTGTCGCCGTCCATCTACTGTAGTGTATACTGTAGAATGTTGTGTTATGGTTCTAAATGGGTTTTTTCGCAACCAATTGATTTGGATGATTATTTAAAACAAGGGAAATTAAAAATAATTTTTGTTATTTGTTTTCAGATTCACCGACTTAAACTTACACACTTTTTTAGATGATGGTATGTAACTATTAGAATAAGCTTAAAACTTTGCGCAACAACTCCTAACAAAACGCCACAACATGCAACAGGGTGTGCAAATGAACGCAATGTGTAACATCCATATCCAACAATATTCGGGGTTTTTGGCCAACACATGTTGCATCCGTTTGCAGGGGTCTTTACTGTGATTGACAGTCTTATCTTTGTATTCATTGCCTCTGGTATATTTGCAATAAAAAACAGAAAGAAAGAAAAAAAAGCTACATCATCCTCTTGGTCTGAACAGATCTCGCATGCCAGATCGCCCTAAGGGCGTAGAGCGCGCCTCTTACTTGCGCTATCGATTCCGCGGCTTATGTGATAAAATACTTAATGAACATTTCTGGGGTTGAGGAGTCTTTCTCGGAGCAGATCAAACCATGTTAGATCAGGATCTATTATGGAGAAAAAAATATAGATTTATATCAAATTTGCTCGAGGTAGATATGATGTAAACTGAATCGCAGACAAAGAGGAAAAGCAATGGCATGGCAAATGCCGTATTTTCTCTCTAACTTACACGCAGCCTCATGTGAATTAGGATACAAATGTTGTATTTACAACCTTTGCCCTTGTGTTTCTCCTAGTTTTTTGCATAATATTTATCTCGAGCAAATTAGATGAAAATGCATTCTGTGAGATCTATTTGCGTTGAAAAGGAGGAATATCATGATGTGTATATTCACTGATAGACCAACGGCTGATAGCTGATAGTGAGTTATATGGCTTAATCAGACCTCTCTTTTTCCAAAATAGGTATTATTACTCGTGAAGAGTTTGAGCATTTGAACACCATTTTGATCGACAGTTACATGTATGAAATGGGTCGTAGCCATCCTCGCCACAGGGAAAGATTCAGTGAACAAACATGGCTGACGCAAGAACACGAAGACGGGCTTCTTCAGGGAATTCGCTTGAGGTACAATAAAATGTGTCCAGTTTCTTGTACGATGAAATATTTAGAATTACTTTAATTTCATTTTTCACATCATAACATTTAATTAACCTTATGGCTAAAAGACAAACGAAGCAAGCTGTTCGCATTCATTGGAGTGTATTTTCATTTGTAACCCAGTCTTCACGCTGTAAGGGTTAAATGCAAAACCCCAAACGGACAACATACGCCCAGGTCCCATAATGCACCTCATTTGCCCCCCAAAATTATGCATAACCTTTGTTTTTCATTTCTCCTGTCCAAGAGAAATTGAAAACAATGCTTATGCAAACTTTTGGGGGGAAAATAAGGTGCAGCCTTTACACAAGCAAAAGCACCAAGTCAGAAAATGTTGTTCCCACGCCGGGAATCGAACCCGTGCAGTGTGTCAGTGAAAGCGGAGATCATGCACTAAACCAGGTAGGAGTGGTTAGTTCTGGGAGGCAGAATAAAAGAACTTTATGTCACTTAAGCGAGAGTTGCTAAATAAAACAAAGCGCTTTAGTTGTAAAAACTGTATTTTAACCTATTCCAACTGAAAGTAAAGGAAAATTTTCTCAGGCAAGCCTGAAGGGACGAGCGAGAGCGTCAAAGCCGTAACCAGTGATTGGACATACACAGTGTCATACAGCAATGAATAGGAGTGTTTATAACTTAATATGCAGCGTTTTCAACTGATAACTTATGATCACAGGTTGTCATGAACAAGTATAATTAAGAATGTTTTGTACATTGTTGTCTCAAAGAGTTCAAGCCCTAACGAAACTCCCGGATGAGATAATTTACGGAAGCGAGTACATACAGGTACGATGCTGCTGAAGATTCATCTTGTACCCTTAAATCTAAATCTACTTTTTCATGAAGTGCTTACCAAGCGTTTAACTATTGATTATCCACTTACATTTATAAATTTATAAATTGTACGTTGTTTCATTGTCTAAGATGGATCCAATCTAGAATAAAAATCCTGCTCTTCTAATTACCTATGACCGCGATTTAACTCGGGGTACTAAATTAAAATTGCCTTTTTTATGTACCTCTATTTAAGTTGGGTTTGGTGCAATTTTTGAATTTTTATTACCTGACCTTTCCTTCGTTATCAATTGAATTGTTCTCCCCTGTTTTTATTCCGTTGAGTAGCGTCCCCGACCAAACAGATGGTTCAATATAGGTGCACTTCCTTTGCTCTGTGATTTGCTTGCATTGCATCGTGGCCGTTGACCGAGCTTTCTTCTGTACACTTTAGTCCATTCCAAGCTCATAAGGCAAACCCTCATTTATGCATGAAGATTGATATAAATGCGTTTGATTATATACCTCGACTGTGTGCTAATTATCTGGCAGGTTGTTCGTTATGGAGTTGACGGACATTACCACGCCCACCTTGACAGTGAAACTCATGAGAATCCGGAGATACGCTGTTGTCATCAGATTCCAAACGCTGGAACAGATGGCCGTGGAGCAAAATGCAAGTTGTGCAGGTAATAGGGCGGATGTCTAGTGCAACGGCTTACTATCTAATATGACAATATTTTGGAAATCAAGAGAGCATTCTCTCTTGTGGAAACAATGGAATCGAATCTCAGTAAATAGCAATGTGATCCCACTTGCTGTAAAAATTTGTTGCAGATGCTCTTACTGCAATGTAAAGTTTCCGTTTGTTCTACGTATTTGAAAACTTGGACCCCCAACAAAGAGCTTCTTCCTTTTTTCAGGTCACCAGATCTTTAGGCAGACAGGTTCGTTTAATTTTCCTAACATCTTAAACTGACCACTTTGACAGGTATGTCACAATCCTGTATTTCTTAAATGAGGTACCCGCCGGTGGTGAAACAGCGTTTCCATTGGCTGATAATGCCACTTTCGACAAAGAGGTTTGTGTACTTTGCTGTTCGCACTTCTTTCTGTTCTATCGAAAGTATTTTTATGCTTTATTTTCTTTAACATATAAAGTATTGTGGTTTTGATTCCTATCTGCTGGTTAGTCTTAGAGGTTTTTCTTCATTTTTTCTTCGGTATTTTGTCGCCAGTCTATTGGTCTTTCGCGAAGAAAAATCAAGGGAAAACTGGGACCGCATAGGATCGGAAAAATGAATAATCCATGAATGAATCCATGAATGAATATGGTTGCGCAGGGCCTTTTATTTAATTGAGGCATATCAATATAATTTTCTTCAGGCACTAACTACGCATATCTTAACCAAACGTTAGAGAGCTACAGCATTTTACTTTGTAGGTCATGAGTCGGGAGTTTGGGAAAAGGGAAAATATCATTCTCTTACGTAATTCAAATTCATGATACCCGTTGAGCGCTCTCTGAACGACAGAGCAACGGAGTTAAACGCCTTTGGCACAGCGCATTCTGTGTGTTGATAAACAATTAACGTGGTAGGATCAAAGCTCTTTCATTGAATGATTTCTCAAATTGCTTTATTCCATGTTAGCTATAAGATGAACATTACAATCAAGACAGTTGGCTCTTGCAATGCGAGCGTTAAATGACCGTACTTCTAAAAATAGCCCGCATGGCAAGGAAAGAAATAGAGAAAATCGGGTGCACTAGTGAGCAATGGACACGCTGTTTATGTAATAGTTTTCCCCTCTTACCCCTCCCTTACAGACGCCCACGAGCCACGTAGGCTAAGTGGAGATCGTCAAAAGTAATTTCTAATTAACTGAAACGCTCCCGTAAAATTTTTACTTGCAGCTTATAGGAGCCATTCGACCTAAACAAGACCTTTACAACCTGAGGGAATATTGTCACAAGTCGAATTTGGTTGTAACTCCTAGAAAAGGAACTGCCATCATGTGGTATAACCACTTCATGGACCCGGAAAGTGGCTGGATGGGAGAAATGGATCCATATTCAATTCACGGAGGATGCGCAGTAAGGAAAGGCATCAAGTGGATCGCAAATAATTGGATCGCCGCTCCATATAAAAAGCATGCTCATGTCCCAAGCACATACATACTCGGCCCAGATACTTCTTTTACCGAATGGGTGTGACAAGATCTGAGAGGCTGCAGAGGAGAGTTTCCTGTTCTGCATTACAAACACTGGCAAAATAACAAAACAATTGTTCAATATTGCACGAAGCGCTGTCAATTGGGGTTGCTCGGCTACGATCAGTGATTGAGGCTGTTTTAAACTCTTGAAAAATACCATCAACACGGTACTCTAGCATCAAAAAATTAAATTCTCATTTGATGTCCTTCTACATTTCCTATTAAAGAATTGGAGAGAAGTTGTTTAAGTATCCGAATTCAATTCATCTTGTGAGTTTTTTTCGCTTTGTTTTGTGAAGCATAGATATTACAAGGAGAAACTGATTGCCGTTGATCACTCCCTTGGCTCAAGGGTCAGCGGTAAGTCATGGAAACAAAGTTTATGTGGTGGACCTGCGTTCAGTTTCAAAGAGGCAACGACTAATATAAGGGCCTGGAAGAGCTATTGGTGAAGGCTTTTGGCTTTTAAAATTGATATATATATAAAAAATGTACAACTGTGCAACTGCAGCAACTTGTCTGATAAGACAGAAGCGACAACTCAATAGCGTCATTAAAACTTAGCATAAAGAAATGAGGTTTGCAGATTACAAAAAATATTTTAATAAAATAATTTACCGTTGAATGATAAAACGAAAAATATAGTAATGAGCACTCAATATTATCATAGTAAGTTTTTGGAAAATAAAGAAATCGTGAATGCAAAAATCCTTACAATAAAATAGTGTTTCTGAGAGGGTGATTGGCTTATTAACTTACATGGACGAGTGTGTAGTCAAAGACCGTTTGTCTAACACTCCTAGTGTTTTGTTTTTTTCCTCGCCTCTTCCGCACCCCCCTTTTTTGCAATATTCCTAGCAATGGACCTGAGGGTAAAAGATCCGAGTCAAAGGTCACCGTTTTATGGCTGCGCGCCTGACGGAGTTTTCTCGAGGGCTAAACCGTCCCCTGCGAGGAAAATGACACACTAAGGGAAGAGAGAACTTTCCTTATGGATGGGGCGTTTTCACACGCGCTCGCGTATTTCAATCAGACAGTCACTCACTTTAGGGAAATATTAGGCAATAATTTTTTATTTAGTTTACTACTCATACAACACGAGGCTACCTTCGTCGCTTACTGGTGATTGTTTAGATACGGGTCCCTATAAGCTACAGCTCTCTAATATGACCCCCTAGTACGACTAGAAAAGCTTAAAATAGCCAGGTTCAAGCTGAACAAGGAGGAATTACTGGACAGTGTAAAAGTAATCATGTCAGGCGATCTTCTTCTTATCATTCTTTTTGTTTCGGAGAAGCACGAAATTCGAGAAAAGCAAAAAAAGGAACTAGCCTGTTCGCAGACCCTCTATTTCCGTCAAGCGCGCGTGATAAAGTATAAACCGCGAAAAAGACGAAAAGAAAAATAGACAACGTCTGTGTACAGGCTAAAAGGAACCGCCCTATTTCCCCGGCCTCTTAACGAAAAAAGGATGGAGGACCGCTTGATCTCAGGTTAAAGTAATCCCTGTAGCTTTCATACTTCTGGCTAAAGTTACACAGTACAAGATACCTTGTCTAATTTCTACCAATCATGTATGTCGTATATTCATATTTATGGATGCCACGTATGTTTACCCAAATGTGGCAATGACATCATCGCTCTACTTAAACTCAAGCTTTTGGCGGGGATTTCGTAGCTTTCCGTATTCCTGGCGTGCCGAACTTAACGAGGTGGGTTTCATTAAATACAGCTAAAATTAATTTACCAATATCACAATGCCAGAAAGATGTATCCGTAATAAGGCATCTGTTATGTAATAACGCAAGTTTGTGCTCAAAAACTTTTTACACTTTAATTATGAGTTTTGAATTCCGTCTTACTTACAGATATTGGGGATTCATTTTTCGCACATCCTTCGTCACGCTTCCAAGCTCTTAACAACTTAAAAACTAAGTTTAATTGTAAGAATAACTCGTGGAAGGTTGCTTACCATAACGATCCATACAAAGTACTATCCAAATCAGCTGAACAGACTTAAAAGAGTGGAAAAATTACATTGCCCTGAAATTACAGCCTCAGAAGCATCCCAAACGAACTCCGCGAACCATTTGATTTTCCACACGGGATTTCCGGTTTTTCCAAGTATTGGTAAGTGCTAAGGGTCTCTTAAAACTTTAAGCATTGAAGTTTGAAACAAGTCAGTTATTCACACTATTGGTAAGACTCCAAGATCACCTATAGGCTTTAAAAGTATATATTTAGATACGAGCGTCATTTAATCAGATTTGTAAGGTATAGTACTTTACTTTAATTATAAAATCAAAACTTCATTACATGTTAGAGCCGTTTCAAAAATAATTCATAGCTTGTATACTTCCAATAGATGTTTCATAATTAACTACGGACAGTTAACTATCGACTTGTAAGAAAGAAAGCATTAGAAGTCAGATTTCTTCAACCATGTACTTGGAATATGGGCCCCATCCTTGTATGGTGCCGTGATCCAGTTATTTGCGATCCACTTTTCTCCTTTCAGTATATCACATCCGCCATGTAAACTATATTCGTCTCTAGGCCCCAACCAGCCACTTTCTTCATCAAGCAAGTGGTTGTACCACATGATTGCAGTTCCCTTACGTGGACTGACTACTAGATTACCCTTGTGACAATTGTGACTAAGGTTGTAGTAGTCTAGCTTACCACGACTTGCGATCATTTCCTAAAAAGTAAAAGTTTTCGCATCATTGCCCATTCATCAAGACTATGTTGTCCAGGAAACTGGGTAATAAATTTTAAAACAGATTTCCTGAACGTCTGTGATAAACTGGATTTCAATAATATGGCAAATGTTTGTAAATAAAATTGGTGAGTTGAAGCTTCAGAAGAAACTTTCCGGGAACATCGCCTGTAATCAGTTGTAAACCATCAAGCTGTTTTTTTTGTAGTCCAGTTTCTGTAAGCTCTCTGTCTATCGAAATGATTGCAGACCAAGTCAGAGCGAATTTAGGGATTGTCCGAGGGGGCCGCGACACCCCTTTTTCTTTAAAATTTTGTATTATTTTGATAGAATTCTCAACGAAAATAAAAATAAACTATAAAGCTGGCAAGAGGGCAAGGGCAGTGTCCCCGCCACCACTTTTTGAATTTTCTGGGTCCGCCCCTAGAGACGCACTGACAAAATTTGTTTTAGCTTGTGATTTTTTCAGTTTTTGGCTGAAATCAAGCTCACAAATATGACATATCCAAGTGAGTCTACCCAAAATAACCCATAATAAGCACACATCATTTTAATCTACAGATACCTGAAAACAGGAGCCGATTAGCAGGAAAATTACTCGCTGCAAGTTGCCAATGCTCTCTAGTACTGTAAGGTAATATCAAATTTTGTTGCATAACTCGAATCAAGACCCGTTAGAGCGAGGCCAACAGCGGATTTATACCAACAACTTACTTACTTACATGTCTAAAGTGGCATTGTCCGCCATTGGGAAGGCTGTCTCGCCTCCTTCTTCAACGTCATTGAGATAATATAGTATTGTGATGTATCTGAAAAGATAAGTAACAGTTATACGTGCAAACTGATGGATCAGGCTGAATGTTAGCATACAGCTGATGATTGAGGACGCCTTCGTTAAAGAAATTTGTTTGGCTCAGGGCTAGCTATTGACTCACTCCCCCTAACACGGATTTTAACCTAGCCGTTTGCGTACAATTGTAGTTGCCTGAGAATTCGCGCCTTAGTTTTATTTGACAGATAAAATTTGCCGTATTTGAAAGGCTTTAGTTATCGAAAGAGCTTATGGTCATTCTTTCAAAGTTCAATTCACAGATGGGCTTTCGCCGTTCTAAAGAGTCGAATCTCTTTGTTGTCATTCTGGCGCGGATGCTGAAGGCAAAGTTTGCGCGTCGTCTACAAGAGCAAATACAATACAATAATAAAAACATAATAATAGTTAGCTAATGTCATTATGTATTTTTTCCTTAGTTACATTTAACTGATTACTCTGCCTGGGCGTGAAGATCGTATACTGAGAATAATTAATGTTTCCGTCGAACTCAACCGTACGAATTTGAAGACTATTACCTGCATATCCTACAGCCCTGTCCCTTTGCAAAAACTTTTATAACGTCTTCATGCAAATGACAGCACTTTGCATCCGTCCTTTCATGAGTTTCAGAGTCAAAGTGTGCGTGGTAGTGACCACTTTGTCCATAATGAACAACCTGTCAAGATGAAATTAAAAAGTAAATTCAAGTGAACCTTAACAAAGTTCGTTACAACATTAGCAAACACAATCGGTTTGCACAGGAGGTAGAAGAGCTATACAACTTTGGAGCAAGCTGGGCCTGATGTAGTCTTCAACGCAGCCGTTCTTGTGTCATAACGCATTACGTTACATGACGACACAGAGGACGCCTTCGCAGAAGACTAGGCCTGATCATGTTTCGGAGTTGGGTAGTTAAAGAAGTATATTTTGAACAATTGCTTGCTTCAAAAATGGTTATTAACAAGTATATTCAGTTTTCTTGCTGCATATTCTTGCAAATCTGATTGTGCAACAGTAGTGAACTTCGTTATGAGATTCAACAGCATAGTTTGTATGACCTGCAACCTCTCACTTCCGTAGATGATTTCTCGAGGAAGTCTTGTAAGTTCCACAACTCTAAAAATAATAATAAAAAAGTTTATCACAATATTTTATTCCCATTTTCAGTTTTGAATTCTGTATAATCCAGTGCCGGATCCAGAACTTGAGATAAGGGGGTGACCCGGTCATCCAGACCCTTAGATAAGGGGGGGAAGGGGGGTCCAAAAAAAGATTTTTTCGGCCCCTCGGGCCACAGTTTGGTCTAAAAATAATGGGGGAACCCGAGCCCCTCCCCTGGATCCGCCACTGTAATTCTTTTGACAAGGAGATCCTCCAGGCCTTAAATCCAGCATGGGAGGGGAGGTAGCAGTTTGAAATGTTCAACTTATCTGATATACTAAGAGATGATAACAGGACAGAAAGGGAGTCTTAATTTCAAAAAAAGGTACCGTAAAATTCCGAAAATAAGCCCCTCCATGTATAAGCCCCTCCAAATATAAGCCCCACCAAACTCGTAACGCAAAAACCCCTCCCTTAAATCGCCACTCCAAATATAAGCCCCCCTTGGGCTTGTAATTGGAAATTGCCCTCAATTACATTTACAAAGTAAAACAAAGCAAAAACGGTAAATTTCCTTTCAACTTTTAGGCAAGCCCAATCGATTTTGAAACTCAAATTTCCCTCCACAGATAAGCCCCCCGAACATGTGATGAGCCCCTCCAAAAATAAGCCTCACAAAAAGGGCCATTGAAAAATATAAGCCCCGGGGCATATTTTCAGAATTTTACGGTATTATGCAGACCATGCGAAATGTAGTTTCTGGTAAACTGTTTGACTTCTGGAGGACTCGCTTTCATGATTCAGGGCGCTAAAGCGAGGCGGAGTTAACAAATGAAACAAATGGTGGCCTAAATGTAGGGACGATGTGGAGAGACTTTGATTTGGTTAAACCGTACAAACCGGTTTAAACTTCTACAAAAACGGCTCCTTTACAAGCAACCGTGAAAGGACAGTTAAAGCGACCGCGTGATAACCGTTTTTGTTAGAACAGGAAAGCGGAGAAGTAGCACTGTGACCTCTATTTTGATCTCTTGGTATACTTATTGCCTTTGAACACCATCGTACATTTAACTCTTTATTATTAAGGACACTTTTGTGCACCAAAGTTCATACTGAATTTCCTACTCTAAAATAATGACAACTCTGATAGATGGACAGTTTGGTCTTGGACCAGTTTTGACTGTATTTTGTTCTTACCTTTCTGTTATCCTATTTAAGACTGGATCGTCTAAGCCTCTCTGATTAACCCAGGTCTGTTCACTGAATCGTGCTCTGTGGAGCGGATGTGACAGAGTTGTTTTATATAGTAGGTCACTTAATCCCAAGGTATTCATCTGCTCAAATTCCTCTGGCGTGGCAAATCCTTAACGATGAAAAGAAGGAATCAATGAAGATTATTTTTCAACTTTTTTTTGGCGGACAATGACAGATAAAAGAATTGCGATGTTGAATTAATCGCTAAAGAGTCTCATGAACGACTGGGGAGATAAATTGTGTGGCTAATTCTTATCACTTGTTTGAAACAGAACTCACAAAGAGAAATTACCATCGTCAAATTCCGTCACGTTGATACTTTGAAGTCTGAAAGGAAAGTCGGAGAAGATAATTGACCAATGTTGTCTCAGATATTTGTAAAAATTGTGAATTACATCTCTTAATAATGTTTTCATGAAGAGCTTCAACAACAGGAGATAAACTAGAAAGGGATAACCTCATTTATCTCCTTTTCACTTTTTCGATTTGGATTTGTGAATAAACAGTTATTATTACAACAGCCATCAAAAATCAATGGAACAAAAAACTTTTATAGACCTCAAAGTATCCCACACCACTGAAAATAGAGGAGCAGTGGTGTAATTTTCTTTTAATCTAGTAGAAAGCCCAAAATTTAGAGCAAGCTCTCATTAAGGGAACCCTTGCAATTCAAGCGGATGGCTCTACTTACGACCTTCCAATCTGCAATTGCACCATTTATTTAATTCATGAAAGCGACAATTTCAGACTGGCCGAGACACTTTCGCCGGAGCCTGAATTACTCTTTTCTTTCGTTTCTAATTCTGCACGGTAAGGGTAAGGATACCACCAAGGAGAAATTTAATTGTTTGTTCTATTATATCCCAAATAATATGATCTTTTTTTTTTTTCGTAGGGAGATAAGCGATAAAACGAACATTGACATAGCGCGGTGGTATTTTTCCATCATTAACAATATTTCGAAATATTAGTAACTAGCGTTGTCCTATCATGTGCGCTTGTGTCGCACGTGAACATCCTCTCAATTCGGTTTGCTACAATCTACATACGTTGGGTCATAATGAACAAGTAGGACGAGCTTATAAAAAAACACTCACAATTGCAGCGTTTCTTCTTTTGTTAGAATGAGATAGTGATATCGTTTAGCGAAGGCCGCGACCTGTATTGAAGAAGAATAACAAAATCTTTAGTTAGATTTGTACTCATTCTACTCGGTGTGCCTCATAATTCATCATTAATGTAATTAATTCGGTACTTTTGATCTCACTCTACTGGCAAGGAACACGTAAAAGAAATTGAGGTGAATCATCGTTGAAGGCAATACCCGACCATCAAGATGAACTGCTAATAAATCATATTTGCTACTTTAAAAACTTAATTAAGCATTTGTAGCATCAAATTAGACTGCGGCAGGTATATATCAGAATGTAAATAAAACGGGTATCAAGGTTCTAACAGTGGAAATAAATGACTCCCATTGGCCGAATCAATGGCTCATTCAGCAGCTTGGAAGTTAGCGAGATGATAGAAACTTCAAAAGTGATTCAAAAGGGAGAAATGGATTTTAAAAATGTTATAACTGATCCCCATAGGGCGAATCAATGGCTCATTCAGCAGCTTGGAAGTTAGTGAGATGATCGAAACTTCAAAAGTGATTCAAAAGGGAGAAATGGATTTTAAAACTGTTATAAATAGCATAACGTGCCAATTATTTTAACACCATCTCCTCGATCCCTTTTTAACTACACAAGAAACCAAAAACTGACGAGTTCAGTAACAAATAATGCAGCCAACTATTTCTAATAAAAATCTCCTTACCTCTTCCAGAGTGACTTTCTCGTCTTTGTTGACATCGAAACCTTTAAAGTATCCACTCATTCCTTCCCCTTTACCAGCTGTAATCAGTAGAGCATGCACTCATTAGAGTTTCCTTACGCTGCGCCCAAAAGCAATCCAAAGAAACATGGAATGACCCTAGTGTAATCAGCTAGCATCATATTTGCTTTATTGATGAGATTTACGCAGTCTGCTTAAGGTATAATTATATCTCAGTTTAAAACTGACAATATGATGGTCGCAGAAGAGTGAGAGAGGGAATGGAAGAAAAGTGCTGAAAAGCACCTTTTTCCTTAGTACAGTGTAAACTCGATTTAACGAAGAGCCGAATGACTGACAAAATTTGTTCGCCATAGAGGTTTCGTTATATCGAGGTTCTTTTCCATATATTTTACTATTACTGAAAATCATTCGTTATGTCCAGGACTTCGTTATATAGAGGTTCGTCAAATCGAGGTTCTACTGTTTACAAAAATTTTCATTTTGAGTTGACAAATAAATCAGTCTTACTCCCTCGAAGATGGACGCCTTTGGGACCGCCACTAAGAGAAGTCCGGCTTTAATATATAGATAGTCAAATACAGGAAGAAAAAAAGAAAGGGATCGACTGTCAGGGTGTCCGTACGTTTTACTCGGAGGTGTCTGTCTTATAGAGGTGTCCTTTGAGAGGTCGGTAGCCTTCGTAGCAAGCGTTTCCGTTTGGTTTCGGAGCAAAGAAAGACCGAGGAACGGGATTTTTGGTTTTGGCCGCGAGAGAAATGAAACGAGACCCAAAAAATGTTTTACTTGAGCAATTTCTCGCTTGGTCTTTGACTCTCGCTCCTCGTTCTTTGCTCCTGAACCGCACGGAAACGCTTGTTACGCAGGCTAAGAGGTCGTGGAGTCGGCAATCCGTGATTCACCGGCACACATGTATTGCATAATGAGTTTTCCACAATTGCTCGCTATGCTGAAGCGAAAAAAAAAATAAAAAAATAAGACGGAATAAAAAGAGGAAAGAACCCCTTGTTAGGTTACTTGGAGCCCCCCTTTGCACGTGATGGCAAGTAAGATCCATGAAGTGCAACAGGGAACAGTTCAGTCTCAGTTTATTTCATTTAGATAACATTGTTACTGACATTAATTCGACTGTGTTCTTACTTCGAATATCGGGGATGGTAAATTCCTCGATAGACTGGAGTCCTCCACGAGCCACGCTAGAAATAAGCCCAGTGTTTTGTGCCAGATGAATGATGTGATCGCATTCTTCGTCGGATAGGAAATTTGGAATTTCTTGAAATGAAAAGCACTGGTAAGAGTACACTTAAGAAATTTCTAATCTTGTAACTTTTCAGGGACCTGCATAATAGACCCTAGTATCACCCTCCTTTTATTTTCGAATTTTAAAAATCTTTGGCTACTGAAATGCTTCGTGGAAATTCTTCTGCTAAGAACACCTTTTCCTGCCCCCGGTATCGAACGTTAATTTGCAGTTCCTTAAGTTGTTTCTGCAGCTACACAAGACAAAGAACTACCGAAAGAACCCATTTGGAAGAGAGCTTTCTTTCAATGTGTCATTTTATTTTAGTTTCATTTGGAAGTTGTAATATCAACTAAATCGTAACTACTACGTTATAACTTTCTCACCAAACACTGGTGGTCTCAAGGCTCTTGTTATTCGTTTCCTTATCCCGTCCCCGAGATCCACTTCCTCCACGTGACCAACCTGCAGCCAGATGATACGGCTATCGTCACCAGGGCATTTTAACAATTAAATGTTGTTATGGAAACAGGTCGAGGCCAACGATCCCCCCTCAAACAGTCGTTTTCATTAGAGATCGATGGAACAAGCCGCCTTTTACTGTAATTAGCAGGTTGTCTTTTAGGTTTCTATTAGATTTGACAGCTTCTGTCTAATTAATACTTGTGTAAACCCATGCTTGTAATTAAAGCAGGATAGAGCAGGGTGCTACCTTTTGACAAACAGCACCTAAAAGTTCATTGGGCGAATAATTATACAGGTCAGATACGAGCGAATTCCCTTGCAATCTATCCGTGGGCTGGCTTTAGAAATTTCGATAATTTCAGCAATCGCTCGCTCAGGAAAGAGAGAGATCTAGTCTTGGTAAGTGAAAGTGCATGTGTATGGAAACATTTGGTTTAGAAATGCAAAGGTTATAGAAATTCTTCAGGCTTGTTGCAGCCTGGTATCTGTTTTCAAAAAATGAAATAAAATCAAATTATCATAACTTAAAATCCAAACCTTTACGCCGTCTATTCTTGTCAAGCCTGCCTTTCTTCCGATCATGCAAGGCTCGTCACCACGAGAATCGAATTTCTTGAAGTCGCAAATGGCGTCGTTGTTCCTAGTAAACCTACATACGCTATACTCCTTGCCTGTTCCATAGAATTGGTTATCACATTCAGCGAAAATATGGAAAAGAAAAATTGGCAGACATAATTCGACTAACAGACTAAACATAACCATGATTTACCTATTTTAAATCTAAACAATCATTGTGAACTTTTTAGACTTCAGGCGCTATTAGTATGGTGGTACCCGTTGGAAATTAAGCTTTATAAATTATGAATTGATAGTACAAGCCGTTTATCACGCTACATGGACATAGATATTCTCCTTATTCTAACCATTCAATTTTTATTCCTTTCTGGGGAGAATTTACTTACTGGTGATGATAGTAGCCGTACAGTAATTGAAGCGGAACTTTTACTAGACTTGTATCAGTGACCACGATCTTGGAAGGAACAATGACACATGCACTGTGATATCACACACGCCAGAAAAGAAGGCTCATTATTGAACCTTGTTTTTGTGGCTTGGTTCAAATTGAAACTGAGCCAAGTGGCGGGTACCATTATTATTCATCGCAAGCCACCCTTACCAGACCAATATCCAAATGGACAATTTAAGTCAAGGCGATAATTTCACAAGAAATAGGAGGTCAAAGGCTTGTTAGTGAGTTATTCAATGTCTGCAAAAGCACTCAAGTCGTAAATGCTAATCTCAATGGATTGTTGAATGCTGTAAAACTAACAGAAATACAGATTAGAAATCCCAAAACGTCACCCAGGTTTAATCAATAAAGCAGTATGAAAACGTTAAAAGTTTACTAATTTTTTTGTGTAATTGAATGTTTTATTTTTTCGTAATTTGCCCCCGAGCCAAAGATATTTCTGAAAATTAATTAAGGTTGTTCAAATATCCGCCTGGTATTAGCCTGTTGATCATTTTTCTATTTTCTATTTTCATCTCACCAGTTTATCCACTTATACCGAGGTACCTAACGGTAAAATGATTGGTTCTTGGAAGTGGAGCGTTGATTAACTTCCGTAACCTTAATTTTCATAGCCTTTTTTTTCTAACCACAGTTTTATTATGAACACTTCTAGAAAATAAGGATAAGAACAAAAAAAACAAGCAAATACTGAAACAATAATAGACTCTAGCTTTCGCAAAAACCTTTTTAATGCTTGCTGGAACTGCCGAAATATTGAATGGAAGCACCCCTGTCATGTCATACCAATGGAACTAAAAGAGAAAGCGTACGGATGGCTAACAAAAAAAATTCTTTTCTTTTACTTCTTTCTTCGTTTTAATTTACATTAAATAAAGTCGAGTTAATTTCGTTTTCGTTAATTAACATATATATTTTAAAAGGTTCCCATGATTTAACGAGGAAAGAGTAATTTTGTTTGCTGGATCACAGGAAAGGTTGAATAGAATTTAAATGTTTATTATCTGTTTTAACGAACAACTGGATGTAAATTTTCATATTTTGCCCATTCTTGTAAAGTATCACTACAACGGTTTACACAGGCCGCTTAAACACTTCATGTTTATTAGACACTATTTCGTCTTAGTTTATTTGCATTTTCACATTATCTCTCGCGTGGACTTGCTGGTGTTTAATAACTTTAACTATCAGAGAGTGCAAATAACACTACTGCATCAACGATCTTTTTCTTTTTTCTCGGGTGGGAGTAGTATAGGAGGGATAAAACTATCCCTTTTTATGGACTTCATTCACTTTTTGAGTGGCATACATGTTTCCCTCCACCACATCGACCCTACATCGACCTCCTTATATCTTTATTGTTTTCCTCCTCCACCACCACCACATTTCTTTTATTTTCCTCCTCCTCCACCAACACCACATTTATTTTGTTTTCCTCCTCCTCCACCAACACCACATTTCTTTAGTTTTCCTTCTCCACCGCCATCAACACATTTCTTTTGTCTCCTCCTCCACCACCACAACCTTCTCCTCCTTTTTTCTCACAGACAGGTTATTTGAGCGTTAATGTATGCCACTCAAAAAGTTAATTAAATCCAAAAAACGGATAATTTCATCCCTTCTATACTACTGTCGGGGAAACCTTTAAGTCTTCGTAACTTAGATATAAATGCTTTTACATTCTTTTTCTTGCTTCAGTTTCCTCCCATGACGAACTATTTTTAATATCTACGTCGCCTAACCAACTGACCGAGCCTTCAGAATCCGAACCAACTCTTTACAATCAACCTTAACCCTCAACAAATAAGGCTTAACCCTAGCTCTATCCCAGACCTGAGGTAGGGTTAGGATTAATGTTTGGTTTAGAGTAATGCCTGTTTGTCGATTCTCGATGAGCATTGAAAGTAAATGAGTTTTGTGCTAATAGAAGTGTCCAAACTAATCCGTTCGCCCCATATTAGGGAATCTGGATTCCGGAATCGACCGGAATCCAGGAAATTTTTGCTTGTGGAATCCGGAATCCTGTGCTTTGGAATCCGGAATACATCTGAAGGAATCTGGAATCCCACTAACGATTGAAATCCGGAATCTAAGTTCCACTGACAAACTATCCGGAATCCAGAACCTGGAATCTGGTATCTACTGCGTAGAATCCATAATCCAACACTGTCTTGGATTCCATTACATGGGGCGATCTTCATGGGCGCGCTATTTTTGGCTTATTTGAAGAGAGTTGGTGTTAACGAGTGTCGGGTTAAGAGTTATGCTATTTTGAGTCTTCAAACACGAAAACCAATATTTTTTTACTTTTCTAAAATTTTAATTCTTTTGACGGAAACAATTTACATCAATTTTCTTATCTCACCTATAAGTCCTCAATAAGCAAAAAATAAAGGAAATCAATTTTTCAAAACTCTTATCACTCAATGCTCGATGGCTGTTGCTCTAAAAATGGGTGCAACATGGGGACACAGCTACCCCCTCCCCTTGAAAGGCCATAACAGCTCACTTGCCCCTTTTAAAGATTACCTACGCTTATTGCTAACTGTGAATCCAAAAACGATTCGGAGATTCTGAGTCCGCGGAATTTGCGGTCTAGAACAGATACTTAACTGTAAGCACCATTGCAGGGTCTCTATCACGTATCATTGTAGACAGCAGGAAAATGTACAACAAATGGAGAAATCATGTTAGTGCTTGAAAGTAAGCCAGGTGCTTTTTATATGGACCCCGTCCTTATATGGTGCTGTTATCCAGTTATTTGCGATCCATTTTTCTCCTTTCAGTATGTCACATCCACCATGTAAACTATATTCGTCCATTTCTCCAAGCCAACCGCTTTCTTCATCCATAAGATGATTGTACCACATGATCGCCGTTCCTTTCCGGGGACTAAGCACGAGATTGCCCTTGTGGCAGTTGTGGCTAAGGTTATAAAAGTCCAACTTTGCGCGGCTATTTCTGAGATACTGTTGAAGACAAAGGTATAATCACAGTGCTATTTCTAAAACGCTGGCCAGTTATTCATCATGGGTGTCACCTGTTTTCAGTTTAATGACATGTGAACGATTTTTAGATATTGCAATACAAGTCTAAAAATACTACAAAGATAAATGTGGGCCTATCTACCGAAAATGTCCAGAATCTGTTGCTTAAATTCCTTTCATTTTTGAAGCCTGATGAGAGATTTACACTGGTTAGAGCAAGATAAACCTACATTTTGAATAGAGGATTATTTTCACCAAACCAGCAATTATAAGGTAAATGTGACAAGAAATCAGTTTGTCGGTGTTTCACATTTTGTAGTACTTTGCTAAATATTACGGACGCTTTCATCTGAACGACGAAAAATGAAAATACGAAAATAATAATAATAAAAAAAAAACACAAGAGCAATCTTTTAGCTGCATAATCTTTGGATGGACTATACGGTAATCGAATGCAACTGGTGAGAGACTTTCTCAGTTAGACTTACGTCCATGTCTAATGTTTTGTTGTCCGCTACAGGAAAAGCTGTTTCTCCTCCAGCCTCCACATCATTAAGATAATACAATATGGTTATGTACCTAAGGGGGAGATTCAGATAAGTATGGAAAATTCGTTGACTATCGACTAGTACTCTACCTACCTCGCTTTTATAAACTGATTATTATCTTGCATGGTGAATTGATGTCGTCAAGTGTTTTTGACGTAAAAGTAAAGATCTTTAATTTTTGCAGCTTGTATTTAGCATTTATTATTGACTCATCCATTCATTTATTCATGCACTTAGTCGTTTACCTAAAATTGTTTAAGTAAAAAGACTAATTTTAACTTCAGTAACGCGCCCTTTAAAAGTGATGAGGCTAATCTCTGCAAACGAAAAAATCCTAATTTACAAAACATTTGTTAATATTTCAGATAGTTGCTTATTAAATGCGACAGAACTTATTTTTAAACCAAACGTGGTCTAATTTCGGCGAGAGCGAAACAGCTTTCAATGAATAAGAATTAGCCACACAGGGCGGCAAACCTCCATTTTGTTTTTATTTTGTTGTATTATCCACTTACGCGGTACTATATCTAGCCTGTAAAATTTACAGCTTGCATTTAAACTGGTTAAGATTTAAGGCTTCAAAAGGTAGGGAACCGGGCGGATTACAGGTCGTCCCCACACCCCCCGCCCCTCCCTCTCTCGCCACGTGTTGTTATGAACTTTTAACTTACCTGCAAAGTCTGCAAGGACTTTCAAAGCTGAGCATTACTGCTTCATCAACTTGATGGCAGCAAGGAACGTGGCTCATACTGTGAGTCTCAGAATCAAAATGCGCATTGTAATGGCCGTTCTTGTCATAATACACAACCTAAACGAAATTAACGCAAAAGTCAATTTAAAAATATTAAGGTATGAGCTTGCTTGACACCAACATAGAAACTGACTACGTCAGGTAGTTGTCTTTGAATTTCCACAAAAGCAAATAGGTTTCCCCAAATTTTGTACCATCGATTTCCACACAATTTTACACAAGCTGCAATCTCAACGATCATAGGAAGGACTCTGAAATATTCAAAACTTAGGTAAGACCACAAGTAGCAGATCCCGGCGAAGTATCTATACAAAAATTGCCCCCGTAGCGCAAACAAATGCACAACAATCGTGCCATAATTGTATTATTGCGTTATTGCCACTATATTCTATTTGCTTAAATAGTTGTCGTCCATTGGGGGAACGGGAAATTGTAAAATAAGTATCTTTAAAAATGTTAGCAATGAAACATTTGATAATTTAAACCTAACATTTGTAAAACCAAAACACAAGTTCGAAATTTTGTTTTGCTCGTATGAGCCTATTAAATAAAAGGCTGAAATCAGGGCTTTGCTTTGAATATGCCAAATAGGGTTTGGGGAACAGTCTTGAGCCTTGCGTCGGCAATTAAACTCTCTTTGTTCTGAATATGCCGAATCAGTTCAAATCTCCTCCGAATCAGTTTAAAGAGAAATCTTGAAGAACAGGCCGGCATATTACGATAATGGAAGATATATTATTTAGAGCACAAGTTATGTTACGGTCGAAGGATTTTGTTTCTCGATTCTTTACAGCAACAAGTTCCTAAAGACACTGTATTTTTAAAGGAGCATCTATACATTCAAACAATATCAAGGGGTTCCCGCAGTGACGGTTTAATCCGTAAATAACCCTGCAAAAAAACCCAACTATTTCGAAACTATTCCATGCAAATTTTAACTTTTAAATGTGAAAATCTGCCACTGGAATAGCTAGATAAAGATTTGCACTGACGCGAGCTGCATTGGATTCTTGAGGTATAGGACAATTCTCTACCTTTCATACCCTCAAAAAGCCGGGTTTAGTTCTCTTCTTTTGATTGTGGTAAAAAAGAATTCACCTGTATTCGCTCGCTTCCGTAAATGATCTCTTTTGGTAGCTTGGTTAATTTGATTACTCTGTAGGAATATAAACGTGAAAATATATATGCTATTAAACACTGCGCTGATCATTAGAAACGTTGGAAGTCAAATACAATGACCTTGTACTTGCCAAGTGGCTTCCTCACTTTTTCCTTACCTTTCCATTATTCTATCCAATACAGGATCCCTTAGATATCTCTGGTTAATCCAAGTCTGATCGCTATACCGAGACCTGTACTTTGGATGAGTTTTGCTAGCAACGTACATCATGGTATCCGCGCCACGCGTGTTCATATTTTCGAACTCTTTGAACGTGATGACACCTGCAGAGTGAACGAATGGGCTGATTAGTCAACTTAAAATTAAGTTTTTCAATTTTTACGCACAGAATTCCATCTGCCCATGTACTTACCGTCATCTAATTCAGTTACATTCACTTTGTGAAGTCTGTTAAGCGGACAAAAACATATCTTTTTAGTTCATCAAAAGACTAAAAAAGTATTTTTGCAATCTATGGTCACTCTCTATGTCTGTGGACGAAACCTAAAATTTGACGTTCATTCGTCAGTGTTAGATTTAGGTATTACTATTGCAGGGTCCTAAATCCGCGTTGTTGAGAAGAAAATTAAAATTAAGGGGTTTAGGCTTGTATGCAAGTAAAGGAAAGAGAAATTTTCCACTTTCTTTTCCCCACTCAGGCTTATAGCAAATCCGCGTGGTTGAGAAGAAGATTAAAATTAAGGGGTTTAGGCTTGTACGAAAGTAAAGGAAAGAGAAATTGTCCACTTTCTTTTCCCCACTCAGGCTTCGAGCAGGTCAGAGCGTACTCAGCCCGAGAAGCCACTCCACCTACAAGTACATTATTTCTATCTTTATCTGGTATAATTGCAAAGTCATATTTCTGCATGTGAAGGGTCAAGTAGCGACTTTGAATACTTCTAAAAAATCACTTACATTTCCATTAGATCACCTTCACTAAATATGACATACATGTATCTTTTAGCGAAATCGATCACCTGTTCAAAAAGAAAATGATAAAACCCTAAAAAGTTCTTTTTTAAACTGAGTGTGTGGCGCAGCGCTTGTGGAAGCACCAATGGAAGAGTATATATAATTACAAACGTTAATACTCACTCGAGTGTAAAACAATCGACAAAAACAACATCAAAAACAAAAACAAAACAAGGAAAAACAACAAATTAATGTCCATTACTTCTGAGAGAAAAAAAATAGTCTCGCCAGGTTTCACGCGCAACGCACCAGTCCTCCTACAAAGAATATTCGGTTTCAAATCGAGGCGGAAGCTCTTGAAAAAGATAATCATGAACTCAACCATACCTCTTCAACTGTGACTTTTCCGTCATAGTTTATATCCCAAGCTTCAAAAATCCCTGCCGCACCTTCTCCTTTTCCGCCTACAAAGTAGCAGATGATGAAAAAGACGAAGGAGGAGGAGAAGGCAATTAGCGAGGAGCAGCTGTATTCCCTTAGTAAATGATGCAAACATATACGAGGTTAAACACCATTCCATTTAGTACACCACGTACCTCGAGTTAAAGAAGTACTAGTAACCCAAAGTAAAATGATCGTTTTTCGTCAAAGCGCTCAGAAAAATGCATGAAAATGTATATTTCTCACAAAAGTACCTGATGTGCCATGAATGAAAAGAAGCTTTTCTGCTAGGTATGTCCTCTCAGAAAATGCAGCCTTCAGTTCTACAGTCATCAGAAATTCCTTTTATTTTCATATACTCCCTCAGAAAATTTAGCAAAGGTGTGTATAATAGATAGATTTAGCCAGGGCTAAAAGCGAAGCTCTCGATAATCCTTATAGTTTGATAAAAAAATACAAACTCGTGTAATGCTAAGCGGCCAAGGCAACGCCGGAGAATTGACGGTGAAAAACAACAATATGTCTAATTAGCAAAAAAGCAACTTTGTTCGTGCAGCACACTTTTTTTGTACAATTCTTTGCAGTTGTTTTGCACGACTACAACGTGAAAGTTCCAGAAACCTCTTATAGTTACACATTTTATGGCGGAAATGTCGTACGTGTTCTCATTTACTATTTTTTACTGCCGCTCATTTTCACCTTCCATTAGTGGCCGCTAGCATTTCTTATTTTCTCACTGCCACTGCAAAATTCTCGTGTTGTTCTTCCAACAAAAAAAATGTCTCCTTTGTTGTTTATCTCTTGCTCTAGATCTCTCTCCCTTTTTCTCGTTCATTCGCTGGCCTGCCGCCTACTTTCTCTTTTTCTCTGTCTTTCTCTTGCTCTATTTTCCAAATTTGTGGACATGACAATTAATCTAAGCCTAATACTTCAGACAACACGGATACAGAAACAATTGCCGCTTTCCTTTATCGTCTTTATTGACCCTTCAGTTGTCTCTGCTTTAAAAGACTCGGGTGGCTATGCGATTTCCAGCCAAAATAACCTCGAGTTGCATTTGGGTTGCTATACTTGTTGATTGAGTTATTTTACATTGGTATGCATGTGGTGCGGACGGACGGTCGGAGGGGGTCGGTGTACGGTCACGTGCTTACCAAATTTTCTGGAATGGATAGATTTTCTTAGCTATGGGACTCCGCCCACGCGCGTGTACTTCGTGCGCGCGTGGAGCTCTGCTATTATAATGGAATAGCCCTCTCTATTCTTATAGTCTGATCATAAGAAGGCACGAGATTAGATCGAAGCGTTGTCGGTTTTGTGTGCGATTGTTCCGTCAAAAGAGGAAAATTTTCTAGTCACCAGGTGAGAATTGTTATTAATTATTATTATTATTATTTTTTTTTTTTTGACTAGTAGCGTTAATTTTATAATCGATACCTACACATGTGATGTAATTTTTTCAGGTCTTAGCTACATGCATGTAGCTACGTACTTACTTTCAACTTTTGGTACTTCTAAGTCTTTCTTTGGCGTCAATCCCCCGCGAGCGATACTTGATTCAAGGCCATTTCGCTCAGCCAGCTTTATTATGTAGTCACATTCTTCGTTCGTCAAAAAGTGAGGAATTTCTGTTGTGGTGAAAAGCACGTTTTCCCTGGTTAATTTTAAGACTGAGTTTTCACGAATTGCCTTTATCTCCTAGTTAGAAAAAGTGTTAAAAACCTGTAAGGGAGCGTCAATCTCAAAACCCAACCAACTGATTAAAGGAGGCAAGCCATCTGCAGCCTAGCTACATTGCCCGCATGCGCGTTTATTTCTCGTCTCCAGAATACTGGGCTTTGGAATCCGGAATTCAGCCGTTTAAGGCATCCGGAATCCCGCTAACTATTGGAATCCGAAATAAAAGTCCCACTAACAAAGGGTGTCCGGAATATATACACATCTTGCATGGAATCTAAAATCAAAGACTGTCTTGGATTACATTGCAACTGGCCATGGGTGATAACTAAGGTACAGCTAGGATCATCTGACCATAATGCAAATGCATAATGGTTATGCGGAGCATTCTCAGATATACAAGAGAAATCTGCGTCAGACTTCAACAAATCTACAAAACGAAGAATTGTTGCAAACACAGTAAAGCCTTTGACAAAAAAGAACACATATACCTTGGGGTGTGGTGCAACCCATCAACACCATGGTGTATATAGTTAACTGCCGATGACTTTGAATATGAATGTATCTTACCAAATAAAAGTGGCTTCATTGCTCTAGTAATTCGGTCTCTCCAGCAATCTCCTAAGTCTACTTCCTCCACATAACCAACCTGTGTAATTATCAATAAACGTAGTATGACCACTCACGTGTTGGGTGTTGGACGATCCAAACTCATTCAGAGGAACGTAACTGAGCCAGACGTCGAACTTTTCATGAACTTAACATACCAAGTTTCGTTCGTCTGGTGAAGGGTCCGACGTTTGGCCTAGGCCTAAGACACATATCTCTGACAACATGCACAGCAATAGCCTCGTTATTTTGTGAAACAACCTCAGTTTAAACGTATCTCACTCGCGATACCAACGCTGAGCAATGGGCCACTCGAAAGCTTACCTCTAGGAGTCAGTCTATCTCAACTAGGGACTTTAATATCTTACGACGCGACGGCAACGAGAACGTCGCATAAAAAAGTGAATTTGTCATCCTTCAGTCTTTATCGCGATTATTCTTACCCACGCCCTTTGACAAATGTCGGTGAATCCTCCCGAAGCAGAATTCCAAGGTACCATATCCAAGTTCATATAGAGAAATAAAATTTCGTCGTTGCTTGTTTACGAGCTGCACAAAAAGTGCAAAGTTGTTGTTTTGCTTATTAAACCAATTCTTTTTGTTTGTTTGTTTGTTTTTTGTTTGTTTGTTGTTTTTGACGTTCTCGTGTTGCGGTCACGTCAGTTGGATCTTAAAGTCGCTTAGTTGAAGAAAGAAGAAGTCTTCGAGGTGGAGTTTGGGAAAGGGGTAACTGAGAATAGCAACCTTGTAACTAAGACTATTTAAGCAATAGAAAACGTTTTCCGTGTTTGCATAGCCTGATATAAACACGAGAGGGGTTGGGAGAATTCGAGACAGTTATGCAAACCAGAGACGAAGTCGAGTTTTTGCATAACTGTCGAGAATTCTCCCAACCCAAACAGAGCAAAAACGTTTTCTATTGCTTTTATAAAATAACTTTCCCGAGAAAAAAAAGGAAAACGCTCTTGGTAAGAGCATTGATTAAAAGAGAAATTCTTACCAGTCTTGTACACGAAGCTTGTACGCATAATCAGTGTTTGTTTTGCAAAAAAGATGCTTTCCAAAATACGGTTTTTCTCGCTTAAAATGTCAGCTTAAGCGAAAAAAAATTGACACAGCATGTTTCTAAAGATTTTTTCAACCGACGAGGAAATGGGTAAATAAAGTCAACTTATCGAATTTTTCAACTCAAAACCTTTTTTCAAATTCGTGATGGCGTGATTAGCGCGCGGAAAGCCAAACAAGTTGGCGTCACAACCATGTTTACATACTCTCATGCAAACACGCCTCTTGGCCAATCAGAGCGCGCGTACTATCTTAGTTATTTTATAAAGTGCAATCCACCACGCAGTGACCAAGATATAGGGACTGAGGAGGACTGGAAAAAGCGGTAACAGTAGATTTTAATTATGCGACGAATATGGAGCTAATTCATTTGCAATGATGATAGCAGTACTAACATTCAAATCTGAGAAAAGTACTGACGGGGTTTATTTCTCTATACTTTACCGTTCCAGGCCGGTGATGAATGCAAGCATGATCACAAGGATCATAAAACGATTAACCACAGATAAACGACATCCTGGTGTAGTTAGCATTTATGACAAAGGATCATAACAAAAAATAATTTAAAATTTAAATGCATACCGATCTGAGATTAAGCACAGAAGTAAAGCTGGTTTAAACTTGTACTGTTAAACAACACAAGACATGCACGCAACATCAGAAGACACCCCGAAGAACTCGTTCACTGGTAAACGGTCCGCTTTCGAAAATGGCACTTATCGGATATAGTCATCCTTTTAAAGCCTACGTTTAGGAAAAATTGCAAATAGATGAGTTGAATTAGCTTACCTTAAAGCCATCTAATCGTGTAAGACCACTTCGTCCCACAAATGTCGGACCACTGTCTTCCCGATCTTCAAGAAGGCGTGTTTTGGAATTACAAGCATGGTCCCTAGCGTCACAACTATTTGTCTCAGACGCGAGTGAATCAGAATATAAATTACAACAAACTAAATTAAGGCTAAGTAAGGAGAAGAGGTAGAAAATCCTGATACAAAATAAAGGAACCATAGTTGACGCTTTCAAGGCGAGAACGTTTTGAATAGTAGTTGCCATGCATGGTACCAGACGAACCCACCAAGCAAACTCAATGAATCATTAAAAATCATCATTGATTTTGTTTCAATTAGTTTTCTCGGTTTGCACAACTATATTCATAGTGGAAGAAATTTTAAATTTGGGAAACTGTTCGAAAATAGTCATATTCTTCCTTTGCATCCATGCTTGAGCAGAGCACAGTTAAAAAGTTTTTTAACTTGATTATCACAGCTCATGTTTGTTTTCTAATTAAATGCTTGAAATCAACAGGTTGAACCGCACCAACAAAAACATTTGAGCTTTGCCAAAATACAAAAAGGAACATTTTGTTCTATTGTTTTAAATCTCAAAACGTTTCGCAAGAAACCAATTCATTTCATTGGCTGTTCCAGTGTCAGCGAATTCGATTGATTGATTGGAGTTCTCCTTTGCTTTAAGTCATGAGCACGTGTTTGGAAGTGATCCGTGTTTGGAAGTGACCTGTCGTTTAGTCCTTTACAGTGAGAAAACACAAGAAGGCTCTAAGTTTTCTGTTTGCTTTAAATCCAATCGATGCAATAAAATGTATTACAATTATCTGATGAACGCATGAAGGCATGGCGGTAATGCATCGTAATCACGAGCCGTTGTCGTATCTGACTTACAGTGTTTCAGAAATCCATGCCATTGAAGAGCCCGACACTTGTCTGGGCTCCTGGCGAGTCTTAACGTAGGGTCCAAACCTCCTGCCTCCTTTAGTTTGCCTTCCCTCCCAGCCCCCTCCTAAACTCCCCCCACCACCACAGTGTTGTTACATGATTTCTCCCGCTTTTAGCACTTCACAGTCTGCGCTAACGTTTCACAAGAATAAGTGCAAATGAATGGGATAATGTCATCGGTGCCTCACTGATACCTGCTTTATATTTACTCAGTTTGACCTTTCTTGGTCTAAAGCTTTCAAGGGCGAAAAGACCCATGTCTTTCAAGTCTAAAACACTTCCTTATTCGCACGAGTATGAGCTGAAAAGCCACGGTGTGGTTTTCAGGGTCTTACCGCAAGAAAGGATAACCTCATTCTCTCTTGGTCTTAAAAGAGGTTGAAGGCTGGCCTTCCTGGTGGCAACAAAATAGATCCGGGCGTAGTTAATCGAAAGAAATCGATATTGTACTTGTTTCGGCGAAACCTGTTATTTCACTGTGCATCGATTTTATAAATTGAAAAGCTGCATTAAAGGGGCTGTGTCACGGCAGTCTAGTTCATTTTATTTGCCAATTACTTGCCCTCAATAGCTACGGAACGTAAGCAAAGAAATTACATGGAAAGGACAAAATCAGAGACTCGAGACAAACAAATACATGTCTCTTGGGCATTATTTTTTAAGTTGCAAACAGCAGGGATCAACTTCGAAAAACTGTTAGGCTGAACAGTTTTCAAAAACCCTAATTTCAACCCGTTTCAATCTTCTTCAGTTTTGCCCATCCGTGGCATCTGTTGTTTCCGTTGTGTGATTTTAACCTTCCTTTAAAGTTTTAAGCGGTTATTTTTATGTTTCTTTTAATTTAACGGGCATTTTGCAATAACCTGATTTGGTTGAATTTCGTGACACAGCTCCCTTAATGCCGTGCAGACAACATCGCGTTAATGTTGAATTTCTACCAAATGACTTAAGTCTTTTCCAATAACATTGATAGTAATCGGTAACAGTAGATAATAAATCAATCATTGTCGATTTTCATAATCAAAGTCAAAATTTTTTATCGATTTCTATACATTGATATCGGAATTCGATTTTCATCGATTACTATCGATTGTCATAGATAATCAATTTATCGATTAACTACGCCTGGCAACAATCTACCCTCTCTGGGAAAGTATTTCGTAGACACCAGGGGGTCAAGGGGGACAAGTTTGCCCAGAGAACTGAAGTGCTTGAGGGAGATTTAATGGATGTGTGGCAACGCCGTATGCAGCGTATAATTAGGAATAAAATAACACTACCAACACACACAAAGGGTCATTAAGCAAGAATGCGTGAAAGTTCAGTTATTACATTTATTTCCTGTCACAGTGGACTCTGAAAAAAAAGATCAGAAACAGAACGCAAGAAAATACTTTCTCCAATGTCTGTAGTTCTCATGATGTGGGTTATGACCATGACAAGTTAACAACGAGGGAATTCTGTCACGCAACTTTGTAGCAGCGGCTATGTATGGCTTCTTTTTCATGACACACAGAAGGCTTGGTACCTTGAAAAGTGCTACACACCAGTCCTAGTAAATCGAACGTGGCCTTTTCCTGTATCTCCTCCGAGTGTTTGCCGTTCAGCGTTACCCATGGGACGTAATAATGAGGTGGATTCAGAGCGTTCGTCTTCAGCGCCATTTTATGTTCGAGGGCATTTCCCTGGGGACCACTTTGACACTTGTCGATTGCTGTAAAATCAATTCCTTGTTGGCTGGCACACTTCTCTGCTACAGAACGTGGGTCACCACTCTCGATATTTACCTCAACGCAGTGAATGAAAGGCATATAAGAGGTCACATTCTGCAGGATGGAAATAGCGCAGGTCTCGATCAAGTTTCCCACGCATTCTTGAGGACCGTGCTGGCAATTGAAGCGCCATTCACTTCCATCTTGAGTCTCTTCGGCATTGCCACCAACGTTATGTCCATGATTTGGCTAACCTTCTGGAATGTCGGATAAAGCTGGTCTCTGATGAAATCTCTGCATCCTCCACAATAGCTCTCATAATACAAAGCTATTTCTACTCTGGGAGCTGCTGCTGGAGCTGCGACAGTTAGCAACGGAACTGTGATGAACAGGGCAGCGCAGATGCGTAGCAAGACCATGATTCGTCAAGAGAGATTCGTTTAAATTTTCAGCAAAGGTGAGACATTCGAGAGGAGCGGACTTCAACCTTTATACTATCTTGAGTGCGCGTGCACGTTTTTCAGTCAAACCGCGTGATTATGTCATGACTCTTTGATGCATTGTTGTTGCGCCACGGTGATGCACCCCATGTAAATAATATATGCACATGTACTTGTTATTTATGATTGAGGTCTGTAAACGCAAAGAAATCTTGACCGGAGAAATCTTGACCGGATATGGTTGGTCAATAAAGAAGTGATTGTATGGGCTAGGCCTAGAAGCCTTTTTTTTGTTGTTGCTAAACGAAAGAGAGAAATCCCCCGCGGGCAAGATTATAGACCCATCTTGTCAACGTCTCGGACAGCCAATTAGAGCACACGATTTGCTTCGTCTTATAAACTCGTGATTTTGACATGACTTCCTTATTTGATGTCTAATTTATATGTCTGGTAATTTCTGCACCGGCAAATTTGCAGTAAGTTGAGATGATGTAATATGTATATCTGGTTTTCTTTGTCAAAGTTACCTTAGCATTCAAGTTAAACTTTACTTATCAGTTGACCGATTTACAGGAAGTTGAAGAGAATTTTTCATTTCCGTTGCTAAGGGACGGACCATTAGAAAACTTATGGGGGGGCGGGCGAAGTACACTATTTGGGCAAGGGAAAATTAAATGAAAAAAAAAATTCATGTACGCCAATTAATCCTAAAAATATTCATGTCATGGCCTAAAAAAATTCATACAAGGAATTTAATAACGAAAAAAAAAAAATTGACATTAGCAATGGTCCGTCCCTAAAAAACGACAACACAGTTGTGGTTCTGTTCAACATAGTCTTAGCTTAAAATGCAACAGTTGTGGTCGAACATAGTCTGCTTCACAGTCGTTTTTAGAGTCGTCACGCAGCGCTCCTCCATTAGAAACTACTAGACTAAGTCGAACACAGAGTTAATCTATTTTACGTCCTTCCTTGTGACACAGTTCTTTTTCAACAATAACTCTAAGGATTCTTCTAAAATTTTGATTTTCTCCTCCGTGCCACCCTAGTCGGTGGTGTAGACGTAAAGGAGATTAGATCATCTTAGATCATCTGAGATCATCTTAGGGTAGGGGATCATTTCGGGGTCGGAATCATTTCGGGGATTGTACAGATCTCTCAGGTGTCTGTGAGTTGTGTTGTTTGTTCCCTGGACTAGATCGAACGTAGGCGGCACAAATACCCCCGTGTGGTTAAAAAAAACATGGTCTTCTAATCCCAACAATAAATACGCGCAGAAGTTCTACTTTGCGCTTTAACCTATTTTCTTAAACATGTTCTTGCTTTCTGCTTGGTTACTTCCCCGATCCAATGTGATTATAGCGATGTAGGACTGACTCCGAAGTCGGGAATCTTTTTCAGTGTAGTGGTCTATAAAAACCCGCGATCAGGCAAATCATCACTCTCTATCATAAAACATGCATTTAATAAAAGGGAGCGATTTGAGAGGACGAGGTTTTGCGAGACGAGGACATCCCATAAAAAGAACGGCAGTCTGCACTGGCAACAGCAGTTTATTTTCAATTACAGTATAATGAGAACATTTCTCTAAACAGCAACAACAGCTTCGGACCGAGAAGTGCTCCTTGATTTTATGTACTATACGGCTTCGGACTTTCTAAATGATCTACAGCGAGAAAATGAAAGGAGAATTCACTAAATGTGTATGTGCTTCTCATTCTTGTAACAGCGACCAATCTGCTGTTGTTCGCACGCCGATGGCTTGGGTCCGGTGTAGTATTTGCAGACAAGCTTCAGCAAGTTATTCTCTGCCTCCCTCTGTAGCTTCTCGGTGTGTTTTCCGTTCAGGGTCACCCACGGAACGTACTGGTGTTGTGGTTTAAGTGCGTTCGTTTTTACTGCCATCTGATGCTCCAGACTGTTTCCCTGGGGACCGCTCACGCATGTCTCGATCGGAGAATAGTCAATTCCCAAGGATTTGGCGCATTTCTCAGCTATCTCAGCGGGTTGCGGATCCTCTGATTTCTCCGTGTTTTCCTCAAAACAGTGAATGAAAGGAAAAGACACGGAAATGTTTTTCAGCAGAGCAATAGCGCATGTTTCAATCAGGTTCCCTTGGCATTCCTTCGGTCCGTGTTGGCACTCGAAGACCCATTTGTCTCCTGATCGCCTTTCTTCTGCGTTTCCATACGGTACAAGCGTAAGATTGAATATCTCGCCGACCTTGAGGTAAGTTGGATAAAGCTGCTTCCGAATAAATAGCTGGCAGTCAGGACAAAGGCTTTCGAAGTACAAAGCCAGGGACACTTTGGGTGCCTCGGTTGGCCAACATGATACAAAACCAGACGAAACGCAGATGAGGCCCACCACCAAAACGCCAAACATGTTTGCCTGCCTTGGCACAGTGTACGTGTTTCTCTGGCCGATTGCAGCTTATAAACAAGAACCTTTTCAGGAAAGATTATGCAATCGTGTCATATTACGAAAACCACATGATCTTGTGTCACGAGTGTATAAAAATACATTGAAAAGGAAAACAAACAAAAACAAAACAAAGAACAAGCGAACAGAAAAAAACGGTGGCTTTATTTATACCTAACATAAGTGCTATTGTCTTTTTTCACTTCCCGCTCGTTAGCTTGCGTCGTAGACAGTATAAACTCGATCGAGCTGAAAAAGTAAATTCATTTAAAATTTACCTACTAGCCGGCCCTCGCAGTGGTTTAATCCGTTTATACAGTATCGGTTTTAATATAAAGTATTTGTCTTGGCATTTCCTGTCTTTTCTTGGCAGGGAGATCACGATGCAAAGGGTGAAATCCTGGGAGTGAAATGTATATTTGGTAATTCTGTCGTTACAAGTTAATAACATGATGGAAATCCTCAAACAAACAAAAAATGCTGAGTCAGAATCGCTAAATCTGATGCAAGTAAAACAATTTTTTCGCATAGTCATTGCGTTTTTGGAGTAGAGACATATTTCATCTCGCAAATCTATTTAATCGCTTACAATTAAGGGCCTGTTTACATGGAGGTGGGGGATCACCCCACCTATCATGTAAACGTGATCAAATTAAAATGAGAGATTTTGTGGACAGGCAGGTTACCCACCAAACATGACCAAAGCGGGTTACCTCACCTACCTGGAGTCCCCCACCTCCAAGTAAACAGGTCCTAAGACAGACACGCACTTTGACTCGCACGAAATAGACCCTTCCACGGTTTTTTTTTTTCAACTTGCGATATGCAGGTGTTAGCGAACATCGGTTGACATCACTAGCCAGCGCTTTAAAATTAGTGCGATGGCCAATTTTGAAAGTGTTTTGTTGACAACTACCGAAGATACAGCCGGAAGAAAAAACTCGTCACGTCGCAAAATTTTCCTGCGGTGGGAGAGTTGGGGGACGTTTGTAAATTTTCGCAGCTTTGGGTAGCTATATCTTCACTGGCTTAAGACGTATCGCTTTCAAATTTGTCAGTTTTACTAATTTTAAGGCGCTCTTTTCAGTGGTGTAGAAGGATTTTTTCTAACTGGACCATGTCAAAATTTTAAAAAAAACCGAATGGCCTATTACTGATATCCCTTATTCGGGACAAAGGGGACAAAAACCACATAAACCAACGGCACACCCCACAAAGGCCATACAAGGGAGTACCTGACACCCCCCTGGGCAGAATCCACCGTTTAGAAATAATGCCTCGTGCTGATCTTGTGATTGTGCTGAAGGTACGTTAGTGAGCAATTGCTGTCAAAGTTCAAGTAAAAAAAAAAGAAAAAACTGTGGAAAACTAAAACACTATAACCTAGTGTCATTGTCCACTGAATTTGTGGCAGGGAAAGTTACGATGTCATTCATGGGCTCCCAACGAGGGTTTCATCCCAAATACATTGAAAAGGCTTTTAGTACAGTGGAACCTCGAAATAAAATAAATAAATAAATAAATAAATAATAAATGTCTTTATTTTTCATAACATAAAAGCTACATATCATTTGTTACACTATTTTAAAAATATCGCAAGATAGTGGTTCGTTACATATATAAGATTTATCTATAAGGAAGTCTATTCAGAGATAAAAGCATTCTTAACAGTATTTTTGACGAAGGGTCAAGGGACTGGCAAATCTGTTCGTCCGTTTTGTTATATCGAGGGTTTTTTTACGGTATATTTTACTATTACTCATCTGGGGTAAAGAAAATCGTTCGTTATACCGAGTACTTCCGTTATATTTGTACAATACAAAGGTTCCTGCAGAAGAGGTGCATTCTGAGCGGCATTAGTAAACGGAATAACATTTTTGTCTGTTTGGTCATCGGAACCTTGCAGCAGTTTTACCTTATTGTATTTTTCTAAATCTAGCCTACTTATTTTCTGCCCAGTTATATTACAATCGCCAGGATCTTCTCTTGACGGACACTGAAGGAGGATATAACTATCTTCCCTTCATACAATGCGATCACTTTCATTCCCGGGCGGGGAGTCCTATCTACCAGACGCGTACGACCGGTGAAACCTCGTTGCTACGTAACATCTTACGTACGAAAATCCTTCCCGTAGGCAACCAGTCTTACTGCTCAGTCTGGGACATTTCCCACAGGTTGCAATGGAGCGGGGTATAAAGTAGTAAAAGCTTCAAAAGCTGTATAGAAGATCTGTAACTTTGTTTTTGTTGTTGTTGTTGTTGTTCTAAGGCAATGTACGAAAATGTCTGTTATAAACTCCTTCGTTTTCTTCTTTCCGTTCTTGGTCTCTGTTGAATGAAATTGTGTAAGAACGTTCACTGCAGCGGCCTCTCGGCATGAAGTTAATGCCCCGCATTTTTGACCACCCAGTGATGATCTTAACAAGTTCCTTACGTATGTCCTTTTTATGCAGAGCATACACTATAGGATCAATCATTGAGTGACCCTTGAGGAGAAGTCGCGAAACGTGGACAGCGGTTGCAGGAACTGAACAGACGCGGAATACAGAGCATATCTCTCTCCATGATGCCATTGTCCAGCAAACAACAAACAAAGGTACCACAACACAAAAAACTCTTATGGTTGATTTTGCGTGCCATTTCGCTTGATTGGTTGAACTTCTTTCTCTTCCTATGCTCTTATTGATGGAACTTATATGACGTGCATGTCTTTTGCTAATCTGGAAGATATGCATGTAGGCCAGAAACATGATAAAACATGGTAGCAACTCGAATATACCTAGTTTAATTGCCACAAGCACTTTTGCTGCTTCCTCCTTCTGGTTTTCCGATATAGGTAGAACGTTTACGACGTAAGGAGCAATGCACGCAAACAGTGGCAAGAGCCAGGCTGTAATTAATAACTTGATCGTTGATCTCCTAGAAACAAGCAGCGTATATCTCAACGGAAAAACTACGGCAATGTATCTGTCCATGGTCAAAAAGCAGAGATTGGTGACCGAAACGTAAAGAAACAAGTCGTACACTTTCTTATTCACACTCCAATTGCAGGGAATGGAGGAAAAATAACAAATGAATAGCGAGGGAATCATTATTATTCCAACTGTTAAATCTGACAACGCTAATGATAGCAGGAGCCAGTTTGTAGGGTTTCGAAACAATCGATCACGTTTTAGAACAATAAAGATGACCAGTCCGTTGCATACCAAAGTAATAACTCCATTGACAGCGCTTATGACCCAGAAATACGTGGGGACAGGACCCCAGAAAAACTCAAGTTTCTTGGCCTCAATGTTGCTGCTTTCGATATTTCCTGCCATTTTACCGTTGAACGTGAGTTCAGTTGCACTTGAAATAGCGAGTTCCTGTAAGAAAAGGAAAAGCAACAGTTACAGTTGTACACTCAGTAAGAATACTTCATGGAAAGTGCGCGCGTAAGGTAAGTTGTTGACGTATTAGAAATCGAACGAGTGAGCGGAGATTTCTGATATAAAAATAAGGAATGCGTCAAGACCATACAAGCACTGTACAAGACACTTTCCAAGCGATATTGTGTTTATTGTATACACATAGATCGATACAGAGACATTCATAATTCTGCTAGCCTTTTCTACTAAGCCTTTTCAAGCCTTCTTGCCGCTGCACATGATGAAATGACATGAAAGAACTGACAGGACGGACAGCGACGTCGCCGTTAGAGGAGTACAGTGGAACCCCGTTAATACGGTCACCAATGGGCCAGAAAATTTTGACCGTAATAACGAGACGGTATTAACGAGGGTTTCTTTACAGGAAAATGTATGGTCGTTTTTGCCGGGCGGCCTAAAACAACAAGTGGCCGTAATAACGAGGTCCACTGTATTGGTAAGAACCTGACGTAGTTAATCAAGAAAAATCGATAACATTGACATTAATTGATTTAGTCCGCAGATAAGTATCGATTGATATCTGGAATCGATAGAAATCGAACTCACAGAAGAAATAGTTTATCGACTATCATCGATTGACAAAATTGTTAACAATCGATATGAATCGATAGTAATTGATAACAATCGATAAAAAATCATTGTCGATTTCTATCGGAAATCGATATTTCTAAAATCGGACACCATTTTTTTCTTTATCGATTTCTATCGATTATCTGTTTATCGATTAACTACGTCTGGGTAAAAATTAAAATGAGGGTAAGGATTACAAGTAATCTTAACGTTTTTTCTCTTTTTCGGTCTTTTTCTTCTTTTTGAAGCCAAACTAAGGCCTTTTCCGATCGACCGACAGACGACGAGGAAACTGAATAAGCAACACAGACGTGTTTTGAGAAATGAGGTTATCTTTCACCTAACAGTAAGATGTTGGTAAGTAGTACTAGAGAGGAGTGTTAAACGTTCTAAACTAAACTTTAAAGTTTGTAATTAATTACGCTTGGCAAGTATAAACTTTCGATCCACCTAATTCGTTTTATCCCATTCAACGAAAGCTACCTGAAACTAAATTCGACTCAAACCACTGTTCAAACGAAACTTTGAGCCAAACCGATTGTCAGCACTCCAAAACAAAAAAAGCAGAAAAGGCAAAAAGCCACACAGTAGTAAATTAAAAATTTGATCAAGGTCACATCCACTTAATTTTTTTACGCACAACATTTCTCTGACCAACCTAACACTCCCCACTGTACGCGTTCCTCTAAAACGCAACACTTTCAACGAGATCAGCCTTCTTTTCTCTGTAGATTCATTTCATTTATAGATTACACATCGCTTGACATCTAGCTGGTGTCAAAGCTGAGTGTGTCGCTGTTAAGTGCCATGCACAGGTGACAGCGAATTTTTAATTAAGTGTAGTGAATAGGAGCTGTCGTTTTTGTTGTCACACTTTTATGACAAGAACTACTTCAGTAAAAAGCATTTTGACGCATGTTCTCTGACGCAGAGCAGTTCAACTTTCAAAATCAGCATATTTCATCAGGAGTAAAATTACTTTTGTCACGTGTAATAAAAATCTTATTCAAGAAGGGAAGCATGAATTATTTCATTCTCAACCCGTCAGGAGTTTCCCCGAGATGTAGTTAGCGACTTTTGTCTTACGGTGACAGTTATTTTAGTTCTCAAAGGATTTTCAGGTTAATTTGTACTTTTAGCATCAGATATCGCCAAAATGACTTCCACTGTAAAAGCGGTGCATATAACGTTGGTCAGTGGGTGCGAAAATGATACCGTCCGCCGATTTCCAAAATTATTGTGTAATATTGGTGCATTATTAGACTTGAAAATTAGACATTTTTTGCTGTAATTCCCATTAATCGTCCTAAATTGTGCCGACACTGAATCACTAAATAAAAAAAGTACTCCAAGTCAAACGTATACTGTATTTAATGATCATCGGGGCGAGTTGTACCGACTCAAAGGCGCGGTGTAAGACAGGCTGAGGAAAAGTGTTGGTAAAATATGGATTTACCAAGAATTGTCACTTCAGTTTTAAATACGACCCCTCCCCCTCAT
>CALNXK010000219.1:150000-157500 GCA_942486035.1 Porites lobata | reverse complement strand
TAAAATATTATAACAATTGTTCATGCCTTTATATAGCCTGCGTAGCAAGCGTTTCTGTACGGTTTAGGAGCAAAGAACGAGGAACGAGAGTCAAACTGACCGCGCGACAAATGGCGCAAGCTCGTTTCATTTCTCGCTCGGTCAAAACCGAAAATTCCCTTCCTCGGTCTTTCTTTGCTCCGAAACCTAACGGAAACGCTTGCTACACAGGCTAGCCTTTATAGTTATGTCGCGAGCTCACTGATACGTTTACCTGGTTTAATCGCGTTATGACAAGTCCCCTGCTATTCCCACCATTAGATAGTTGTTATGACGATGACTACAGATGCGTCAAATGGGCAAAAAACGGCGAATGTCAGAAGAACCCTGGCTACATGTTAGAGAATTGTCGCCAAAGCTGTGAAGTCTGCAAAGGTATGAATTACGACTTACGCTGCCTTCAGTTACCGTAAACTGCTGCATGAAAGCCCTGGGCCTAAACAACTTTGTGAGGGGTCGTGGGCTTATGACCGGAATAGGAAAAGCGCTTCAAAACACGTTATAGCAGTGTCGATCAAAATACCATTTACTGGATTTTAATTAAGCTTCAAAACGTCATTAGAAATCAAATTGATTTTAATACAAGCTAGAAGGTCCCTTAGGAAGGCCTGATACTCAGGCTAACGAATCAGTCTCTCGCTTGTTTACCATGCACCTTTTTTGTTTGTTTTGTTTCAGATGACACGGTTTTAGACTTTCAAAACTGGGATCTCGACAAAGATGGCGTTCTCACTGGATACGAGGTTTAATATTATGTTGTCTCGCATTTCGTTGAATCAGCCGTTTTTCCTACTTCAGTGGATTGCGGATTTTATATCATTTCAGAATATCAGGTTAGAAAGATAAGACGTCGCTCCGCCAAAAAGAAAATTATACTGGCCTATAAATTTCACCGCTCTGCCTTCAAAAAAACTAATTGGTTTTTCACCCGCCTGCACATGGACAAAAGGTTCATTGGTACTGAATTACTTGCACTCAACTGAGAGCGAGTGCCGTTCTTGTCATGCTTCGAGGTAATAGATGACTTTGTGAGTCAAATAGCTATAATAAACCTAAAAAATCCCTGATCGTCAAATGAACTTTCAACGACAAGGTGTCTTTTCATTTCTATCGCATGATTTAAGTCACTCTATCTTATGTGTTAATTTTGTTATAGCAGCTGAATCAATCAGACGGTACTTTATTGAATAAGTTATTGCATGAAGAAATTAGAATTGCCGATTTTTTGAAGGTTGATTGAATTTTACATCTTTTTCTTCTAGTTTATAAAGGCTGCCGAGATGATTTTTTTCCTGTACATAGATGAAGACGACGTCCGTGAAATGCAAGTATCTCGGATAGTATGTTTCTGGTCCTGCTGCGTGATGAAACCATTTCATTACGCACAAAATATTGAAAAGATAAATTCCAAAGCCTCAGCATTACCATTTCTCTTCAATGTATAGACCCGCATAATAGAACGAAGAAAAACTCACTATCTTCCTTAAAGATCAAACTAATTTCCAGATCAATTTTGATGTAATGCCGGAAAGATGTTGTTCACCCCGGTTTGTGCAAGATAGGGTAATTTCTCAACACTGACAATTTTAATTGAAAAGCAGTCGAAATGTCTCGTACCTAAGTGACTATCGTAAGACAGCCGATAGACTAACCTATCATGATATGTTCAAGTTAAGCCTGGAAATATTTGAGGATATTTATTTAATATAGCACCTCATGCCTCTTGAAAGGAGACTGAAATTAGCGGTTTGCAAAAAATGCTTTCGTTGAAACACCTTTGCATTCCATGCAATCTACAATAGAGAGGAGAAGTGTGAAGTCACGTTACCATGGTAACGCTATTTGTGGATGACAACAAAGCCAACGACGACAGCGACGGTAAGGAGAACTGCAAAAAATAATGTGTTTATATTAACAAACAACTACTTTGCACGTGCACGTGTACATAATTTTGCCGTCGTTCCACCACTGCGACATGAAACTTCCTAATTTCACGAGTCCGCTTTATGGATTAGGTCAACACAACACCAAAATTGTCGCTTTCTTTTTTTAAACTTAGATGACCATAGATACGGTCCCAAAGAAAATTTCGCCAAGATTTGCCAAAGTAAATGAAATTGAATAAGATTGGTGAGGTTTGAAATAGTGCGAATAGACTTTTAAGTGACATTTTCGGTTTGTTGCCATCCAAAAATGTTGCTACCATTGCAACGTGACGTAACGACTTCCCCTCTCTATTGTAGATTTAAATAGAATTATCTTTCAATGCAAATTGTTCTTCCTTTTTATTGGCCGAGATCCCACCACATGTGCCTACAAATAATGGTCTGCTCATGCCCAAGTCGTCCAATTGTGTTTGGCTGCAAATAATATGCGTAAATAAAACCACAGATCAATCAATCTGCTCGCCACTGACAAATAACGATATTTTGCTCAAACTCGTCCAATAATTGTTGATTATTTTTTCTTGTACAGGTTTACTGTTTTGAACATTACACAGTTTGGCCCAGGTCAGGAGTATACAGTCTTTATATATAACTTAAATGACAAAGGATTGCTTATAACCTGTTGTCTTTCAAAAGACAACTCTAGATTAGAAAGTCTGAGGGGTTGTCCAGTTCAACTTTTTTTAAAATTCTTCTCAGTAAAGAAATAGCAGCGCTAAACGAGATTCAAGGTTCAAGTTTTATTCCCGAAAATAACAAGAGATAACAAGACTACGAAAGCCATGCTTCTGATGAACCAGCGGGTATTAGCACCACTATGCCAAAACCACCGGTTTTTTCCAATGAAAAAAACACGTCAACAAAACCTGGTTTGGTATCTGAAGTATAGCTCATGTTTTAATTCTTTTAACCATTTTGCTTGGGTAATTAAGTGAGCATATAACTATTCCAAAAGTAGTGTTAGACCTACCTAACAAAGTATGGAATGTTTATTATAACTGATTTGTAGGTCCGCTGTGCGAGGACAACGAAGCTTCATGCTCACAGCTGGCAAAAGAAGGAGCCTGTCAGCTTTATCCTACATGGATGTTATTTACTTGCCGAAAATCTTGCGACAACTGTGGATGTGACGACTTAGCTGCCAACTGCTCTTCGCTTGCTAAAGAACAAAATGTCTTGATGATGGACATGTTTATTGGATGCTGAGAAACTGTCGTCGCAGTTGTAAGGTTTGTTTAGGTGAGAAAAATGAGTGCTTTTCTGTGAAAAGTTCTTCTTCTGGGTTTGCCTTGACCCCTTTCTTCACTGCATCTTCTCACGTAACAAAGGCGCGTCTGAGTCTACAGGCAATCAGACAAGGCCCATAAGCAATATTGAATAGGCCTACTCAATCACTATGCATGGGCCTACCCATTCACTTAAAGCCACAACTGCGTCTGTCATATTTGTACATGCTTTATGTGGCAATATTATCACAACATTCCATTTTGTATACCATAATGTTAGGCGCTTGTTTCAAGTTTGATTTCTTTGCATTTCCGCAGGCGCCATTAACAATGACACGTACCAAAGCTTGCTCAGTAATGATATTCTTAAATACTTAAAGACAATGGAGCGAAAACACCCCAAACACCGTGCTCGGTATAGCCACACGGCCTGGCTACATAGCACAGTACCAGACCCGATACAAAGTAATATGATTGACAGGTATGTGGTTGTTAGTGTATATTGGTTGAATCGAAACAACCTTTAGAGCAATTTTCGTATGACCTTGACATGAAAAGGGCGAACAAAACAGAAACAACAAACTAACGGAATAGAGCGATTTGATTGGTTTATCGAACGGATACAAACGCACGTGGCTTTTGGTTGGTTAAGCAAACGCTCGGGTGAAAAAACTTCATGTCCGAGAACTTTCTAGAAATCAACCGACACTTTGCTTTGACGTCATACTGCAACACGATTGGCCAATCGAACAATGCCTTCTCCATATTAAGGTTTTCTGTGGCGGCAAAACGAAGAGGCCATGTTTTGATCTTTTCATCCATTGGCTGATAAAACAAATAACGAACACTTACCAAAACCATTTTTCAAGGTCATACGAAAATCGCTCTACTGACTTATTTGGTGTAAACACTCGAATTTATTGGATGTTACAAAACGGTACATGATTTTATAAAAGGTCGACGGCTGTTCACATCCCAAGGAATGGGAACTAATCTGTCGCAAGTTCACCCAAACCACGTTTCCCAAACTGACCTTTTCAGGGACAATACGCTCTTCTCACGTATGATAATATGCCCGTCTAACCTCGTTTTTGAGTAAAAAGTCCTTTGAAATGCTAATCAGACGACGTTTTCGTATTTGAATTTCAAAAGAATTTTTACCCGTAAACGAGGTTAGACGGGCATATTACCATAAGTGAGAAGAGCGTATTGTGGCTGATGTTACGTCGCAAGAGCAATTGCTAAAACTTCAACATATTAAAATAACAATAAGGCAAATAACTAACCTGTATTGTTCACTCTATCAACTCAACTTCTTGTTTCACTCCGACTCTCCATCGACCCAGTAGAACAGATTTTTTGACGCTAGCCGTTCTATTTTATTTTAATTTAGTTTTTGTGATGCTTTTCATTTTTAGGGTCGAGAAGTTAACTGGTCTTCCTCGTGAAATAGTTGAAGGTGCTGAATCTCTACAGGTTAGTTTATCAACAACACATCCAAATATAATGATTTTTCACTGTTTCTCAACAAAACGTTACATTTTTTCGTTTTGATCCCCTACCTAGACTCAACTTTGAAGTAATAAATTGTATCAAACACTAGACACAGTGTTTCAATACATATCAAACACGGACAAGAGGATTGCAAATACGACGCCTAGCTGATTATTTCTTAAGCCACTTTGATTGAGTGGAAGCTAGTGGATACGGGCGAATAAGTTCTGATTCTTGTGGGACGTAAAAGAACCCACACTGCTGTTCGTAAAGAGAATAGGGGGCGTAGACCCCGGTGGTGTGGTACAGCCTTTCATGGGCTGGGTTAGTAATTAAGGGCTTGATTTCAATTGGTAAGTCCTGTCACCGTGTTGAGTAACCTTGGCGAATTCAATAAAGATAAAGATTAAGATAAAAACTCACTTGTTAAGTATCTGTCTCTCGAATCATACGTAGGTGGTTAAATATGACAAGTATGGTCATTACCATGCTCACTACGACTCCTCCATCACTGGAGACCCCAGTATGATCTGCTGTCATCAAACAAGGAGCAGAAAGAACCCGTGCCGACTCTGCAGGTAGATACTCGCTCTTTATAAGGGCGTCACTATAAATGTGATGTTTAAAGACGAACGTTTGTTCTTTATTTATAAATAGTTTCACGCTTACGGCATAATGCATCCGACAACGATAAAAAAATTAAATGTTAGAGTAATCATGGGTCGCATATTAAAAGCCTGCGTGTATTTAAAGAAAACGATAGACGCCCGATTTGCGACTTTCAGGTTTCCCATAATGCAATATGGTTTGCCTAAGTATTGTATTCAATTTTGCATAAGTGTTGTTTTCAATCGTTCCTTGAGAAATAGGCCGCTTTTACGATAGCTTCTTTTTACGACGCAGACCAGAATTTCGTTTCTTTCTTTCGTAATAATTTAAATTTGGTAATTCCAGTGAGGTTTTAGTAACAAAAGCCCTAGCTTTCACAAGAAAAAAAGCTAAACCCTGTAGGATTCTAGTAAAGTGGCAGTAAAATGAAGCCATTGTTCAAATAGCCTTTCGAAAACAAAAGTTATGCAAAATTTTATGGGGAACGCAAATTGCATTAAGGGGACGTGAAAGTCGCAGATGCGCCTGTTGAAGAAAGGTTAGATCGCTTACCATGGAGATCTTTTGTGTTCCCCATTGTTGTTTAGCTTAGTATTAATAGTTTATGCTCTAATGTGTGCCCACAAAATTCTGCGGGCTTTGCTTCTGGTAAGTCCGACAATTTTAACAATAGCTCAGGGAACCCGTGCGCCCAGCCACCGAGTGGGGAAATACTGCTGGTGCATCAAGACACCCGCGGCTGAAGCTAGTGAGAGCGTTGGAACGTAATTCAACGCAAAATTATCTGTTTGGATTTATTCGAGTGCCTTAAGTGGATAAAGTTATGCCCGTGCTACAAATAAAACAATAGCACACATGAGAGATCCTCACAGCAACATAAAACCCGAAAATTAAAAAAAAGCGAATCCATAAAACCTGGAAGGATCATATCTTTCCCACGCCGGGAATCGAACCCGGGCTGCGGCGGTGAGAGCGCCGAATCCTAACCACTAGACCACGTGGGATGATGATGGTAGAAAGTCCTCTGATCGACCTTTTTACCGATACAGCGGCCATATTGAATTTATTAGATTTAAGGAGTATTATGGAATGCCCAGGGGGCACTCGTTCAGTATTTACGCGCGCTTTTCGGGCAAAAAGAGAACTTCAAGGTACATTTATCCGGAAAAAGGCGATTATTACAACCAAACATGGCACAAAGTTCTTTTTTCCCTATTACAATCTTTTTCTAGGAAAACATAAAGAAAAATTGGCCCGAAAAGCGCGCACAAATACTGATGCGAGTATATCGTATCGTACTGATGCCCCCTGGGCATCCCATAATACTCCTTAAATCTAATTAATTAAATATGGCCGCCGTATCGGTAAAAAGGTCTATTAGGCTCCCGACTAGTGGAGAACCCAGAAACCCTCAAAACCAGCTGACTTTGCTGTCTTAACTCGGGTCCCGGGCCCCTGGACTTGGGTTGTTCCCGCACAACACTAACACCATTTCGTAAACATTTTCATTTGCCCATGTGCGATTTCCTTTTACTCACATCCAATTGCTTTAAATATTACATTAGATTAAAATCATTTTACATCTCATTCGATTGAAATCTTTTCTTATTCTTTTCACGACCAATTAATGCTAGTTCATCACCGACATCCCACGTGGTCTAGTGGTTAGGATTCGGCGCTCTCACCGCCGCGGCCCGGGTTCGATTCCCGGCGTGGGAAAAGGCCTATTATTTTTTCCTTGTTTATATTTTCTCAACTATAATCCGGCTGGCAAAAAAAATAACAATTTGATATTTTAAAATTCTGATTTGGACCAGAGGCTTCATGTTCTTTTTCTTTATTATCATTCAGGTTGGTAACCATTCTCTACTTTCTAAATGACGTTGATGAAGGAGGTCAAACAGCGTTTGTTGTGGCTGACAACTCTACTCTAAATGAGTCGGTAAGTGTTTACAAAACTGTGATATTAGTTTCACGCCTTGTGTATAATTTTTCCCTGGACTAAAGATCTTTGTATTAGTGACAGGATATACTCCACATTCTCGTTAAATTATTGGCTTTTTACCACTGGAAGGTATCATACACGTGGCATATACACACTGGGATGAAGTGAAAGATTTGACTGACAGTCCCCGCCTTTTTAAAGATTCTAGTTAATTTTCCTTTCCCTTGATATTTAATCGAAG
>CALNXK010000219.1:80000-145000 GCA_942486035.1 Porites lobata | reverse complement strand
GGCCCTTCTGCTTTCCGTTATTGGTGTTAAAAAGCACTTTTTAGAAGAATTATCACAATTGTAAGCTCCTGGTAACGACAAACGAAATGATCAGCGTTTATCACCTTGATTACCCATCCAACGACCCCGCGCCGCCAATTTTGTCTAGTTTGTGCCTAGCAATAGTTTCTTTCCAGCGAAAGCAGTTTACATTGTGCTAGGATCTTCCTATCTCTCAGCGAGGAACTCTAGAACTAGGAAGTTTCCTAGCGCTTAGGGACAAGTACAGCCCCCTCTGCATGTAAACTGCTGTGCATCACCTGGTCTAGAGACTCGTAACCGTTTGATGTGAAAGCTTAGTTTTACTGTAAAGACGAAGCTGAAGAGGAAATTAAATCTCAGTTACAAAACTAAACTTTCAACATTTCGGAACGTAAAAGAAAGGCCGAGTATTATAAAAGACATTTCAAGTTAAATTGAATCCATTTAGATAGGGCACCTGGCCATTTTGTTTGTTTTTGTACCGACCACAAGTAAAACAACAAAACGACAACCTACACTTGGATATCGCACCTGTAGACTGGGACGCCAGTAATAGATGTCGATATAAGGGAAAAAAATTGCGAAACGGTTTATGATCGACGGTTTACAGCCACATATGTTTATGAATATCCGAATTTTACTCGTTTTGTTCCTTTTATTTCTCCTAAAATTTGATATTTTAGACAGTACTCATCAAACAAAGAAAGGCAACAAGTTTTGGGAACCATGCTTCGAAGAAGAGGAGAATTTTGCTCATTGTTCAAGCTCTGATAAGACGTGTGCGAAAGACGATCATTTTAAGCTTGTTCGGTTGCCAGGGATGCGGGTGAGCAAACGTGTTTTATAATTTACATTCATTGAGTCAACAATTACAGAAGAAAAACTTTCGATTCTTCTTTTGCATAAAGTATCTTTTTTGTCGTTATATTTTGCTTCCATACCCCATAAACAATCGGCGGTTCATGGGAACTGACTAAGGCGATCACGTGGTTAAACAAATTAAAATGGCTTGTAGTTTATGGCACTAGAGGCTGAATGAATGATAAACCAAAAATTATGCTTACAATAATTAACAATAGTTAAAGATAGAAAGTTGTAAATCGAGTTTCACACACTAGGCGATCACAGAGACTGAATATAGTATTGCATGAGTACCTAGTATAGGCAGAGTTTAGCTGTAAATGTAAAATCCAAATTCAGGACCCACTAGAGAGACTCTGTGTAGAATATGTTTTCATGACGGCACTTCGTGACCAGTTCAGTTCAGATAAAATCGATGAAGTTTGAAACAGTGCGAATTCACTTTTTAAGTGACGTTTTCGGTTTGTTCTCATCCCGAAATTTTTCTACCATGGCAACGTGACGTAACGACTTCTCTCTCTATATAATTATATTACAGACGGGTCACGTGAGTTGGTTGGAACTAGAAAAGGGAAGAAAGTACAAATTAATCACAAGAGCAATGAGGCCTTTGTTATTTGGTAAGTTGCTTTCATCTCATTGCCATTTAATTGAAACTGAAGCAGGAGAACGATATATATACGAATTTTATAGCCTAATTTTGCATAGTAGCAAACTTAAATCAGGGTCTGCAAAAATGTTCCTCTTCGCCGCTCATTGTCAGTCCTCTTTAAAAAAACAATAAAGCACTCAGGAATTGAGAATATCTTTTCATAAAATTCAACGCTATCTTATAATCGCCAGTGTCGACAAAATATTCAACTTTTTGTTGCAGAGATTCCATCTTTTTTGTCTGACGAAGAGTGCGACCATATTATATCACTTGCAAAGAAAATAGGCCTCTATCCCAGTGTTATATCACGTGATCAGTTCCGCAAAGAGGAGTTAGAAAAGGCTATGCAAGAAGCTGGTATGTACTCCTAGGTAAATTGAGTATTATATGATGTGAATAAATTAAATGTGGTGCTGTCTTGGTGATGGAATGAGACACAATAATTAAACACTAACCAGTAGAAAAAATTGAAAAGCTTCAAGTTTCAAGCGCTACGGGGGCATCCAACGACCTTTTTTGGTAAAATAACTGTTCGAGGATGCAAATATTGGCTAAAGATTTCTAGTAACCATTCACCATTCTATTCCTCTGTGATATTCGGGGTATTTCTACTAATTTACTTAAGATTTTCAAAGGCTAGGTTACGTTCTTCACATTTCATTACCAAGATACTGCGATTATTGTTAGAAATAGGTAACCTAAAAATTTCGGTATAAAGTGAAAGACAAAACGCTTCCTGAAATTTTCTTTTGAAAATATTGCTATTCCCTGACCTCGAACTTTCGACCGTACCCAACAGGGTAGTCAAAGGTCTCTGATGAAAAGAAAAAGCCAACTGAAGCTTTCGAGACGGCCAAAGTTTCCTGTAAGATATCCGAAGAGAAAATTTTTTTAGAGCAGCTTCAAATTAACCAAACAGCTGGCCTAAAGCATAGAAAAAACCATTCAGAGACTTCTGACATATTTGGAAACATTTAGTCGTTGGGTGCCCCTCGCGCTTACAGCTTCGTCAGAGGGATTCGCTGTGACTTAGAATGCTTAGTGTTTTTCTTTTTTCGAACGAAGGACTTTTTAAAAAATGACGTTTAAGTTTCAGCAATAAAACAATCAACGTTCAAGAATGGTTTTCAGCTGAGTGTAGGATATGAGCTAAAACCAAGCTAATTATTCTAGCCAATCCCGATACTAGTAGATAATAGAACGAATTCAAAATGATCAGAAAAAGCAGCAAAAACATGAACATGTACCTGATTGGAAGAGGTTTTTGTTATCGACCAATGGCATTTTTTTGTGTTTTTACTGTCCTTCATTAAGCGAGCAAAAAACTGATTGTAAAAAAATTTCTTTCAGCTCGCTTTTATCAGTATGAAAGCCAACGGTCAGGTTAGGGTTAGGGTTAAACCAAAAACTCAACTAGTATTACTGCAACTTTTGTTTGCTTTAAGACAGCAACGCAACCCTTGACGCCAAAGACAGTGTTGCTCAAGATTTCAACACATGGGATATTGATAAAGATGGTTTTATTGATAATCTAGAGGTAAACAGCTCATTTAATGGTTTTGTTCTTTCAGCAAATCCAAAAGTCAAATGGATTTGCTTTTGCCAGAACTTTGATCCGCAGAATGTTAGTTTTCATAAAACCAAAAGTAACTGGAGTTGTGAGCTAGATATCTAAATTGAAAATTGGTTATGGCTATGTAATATTCTCATAAACGAGCACATCCTTTAGATGAAGAAAGTATGCCCGTGAAGGCTTTTTTTTTTCAGGGCCCGGCCATTCCGCAGTGTTTAATTGGATTATTAATATTGATTAATTACAGTCGACTATCTCTTAACAGATACCTGTTAAGATGGCCTATGTAAAACAGACACCAAGAGTCGCGGTCCCTGTCTTTATTTGCTCCCTTTATTTGACTCTCTAAAACGGACACTTGGTGTCGGTACCAAAGGTCTCGATCTTAGAAGGAGTTGACTGTATTCTATTTCCAAAACTATATCCGTATAGCCCCGCTTGTGGCAGTACACCGCCCCACCCCCCCACCTCTGGTCTCCACCCGGGCATACACACCAATTTTCAGCAACACCATCCGGTAAACATATCTGTCAGATCCTCTAATCATTTTCACTGAATAATGAACTTACTTAAGTACACTTTTCGCTGTTTACATGCACACTTGTTTTATTTATGTACACTTTCTTTACAATCGATATCTCCGTTACAGATTAAAATATTTGCCGAAAGGTATAAAGCATTGCGCTTAACAGACGAAGAAGTGAACGAAATGTAAGCATTGACCCAAATTAATCTTGACTAAATCTGTTGTTTAAAAATAATGGTAATTAAGTCTGTTTGAAATAACGTCCTCTCTTTGAAAGGATAAGGCGTACCGCAATGGCTGATTACCTAACAGAAGGTAGGATAAACTTGTCTGTATTTTTTTGTAGTCAAAGTAATTCATAATTTAGTAACCTTTAAATGCAAACGTAAACAACTAAATTTGGATTTATTCAATAAACGTAATTTTTTTATAATTTTATAATTAATAAAAATCTGAGGATATGAATTAAAGTATTCAAACACAGTCGATGCAACGGTTACTTTAAAATCTCTAGCTTAGAATACGAAACCTTAAGTTCATTATACACTGTAAGGCTGCGTTGACAAACTTGGTGTTTCACCGCTTTGTGTGTCAGTTTAACGTGATAAACAATTTTCAAATGTCGTTGTCTTTAGGAAAGGTATCGTCTACGCTTTTTCGTCAATGGAACTTGAAGAAAGCTCTTTCGTATATGGCTTACTTGAAAAAATCAAGCGCTCAGCATAGTTTTCGCTTTAGTGATCAGGCCTGGTTAAGGCAAGACAGAACAGCTGATCACGTGTTAAGGCGGCTTCATGAAAGGTAGGTGCAGTTCAACTTATTGAGGTCGAGAGGATAGAATTGGTGGACAAATTTTGTCGAGAGCAGCGAAGTTACGAGATGTGCAGTTTTATTATTATAGAATTGCGATTGATCAAGCCTTAAATTCACGAGCCTCCTTATAATTTGTGCAAAAAATAACTTCAATTACTCTTTCAACGCTGATAATATTAGCCCTTAAGATCCGACGACGGCAACGAGAACGAGAACGTCAAAAAAGCACTAACAACAATTTGCACTTGCATCACGCACGACTACGACATGAAATTGCCTATTTTCTCGATTTAGGGAAATTTCTTCTCTCTTTCTGAACTTAGATATGGTTCTTAGGGATTCAGCTTTAGGAGGGTTAACCTACATTTGACAAAGTTAGTGACTTGGAGTAACTGCTATGAAGATTGAAAGAACGCGAATTCACTTTTTCGGCGACGTTTTTGCTGCCGTCGCTGTTCCTGGATCTTAAGGTCCCTAATTTATCCGGGGTGTTCTGAAACCTTCAAATTTTGTTTTCCAACCCAGTTCGAAACATTGCCATAAAAATGCGTTTTTATTTATCTAACTGGACTCCTTTTCTATAAATCTAAGTTTTAAGCAAAATCATCTTGTTTCATTCAAATTCATGACATGAATGTACATGGCGGTAAAAGTGTGCTCGGCATATATTTTATCCTGCTCTTTGATATGGGTGTCATATAATAAGGCCTAAAAGATGGCTCATTAATTTCAGAATTATCAAGCTGACAAAACTCCCAAGAAAAATAATTCAAGGAAGCGAAGACATGCAGGTAAAAATCATAGTTAAAATATTAGCGGAGCCCAGTAGCTAAGAAAATTTGGTTATCTATTCATTCGAGAAATTTTGGCAGTCACGTGACATACCGCAGGGAAACCAAACCACACGTTCTAGCTAGTAGTGTGGAAGCCTGCAATGTGATATTGCACATCCATGTTGTGGTCAATTGACAGCTGTCAAAACAGGGTATCCGCTGACCAGTATCACATGACCATATCGCGAGCTCGAGTGTCGATCCAAAGAGGTTACGTGCTTTTTTGAAGTCCTCTGCTGATAAGTTACTAGTTTTCACCTGATCGCAGGCTCAACTCCTTGAGGATTTCTTTGCAATGGTTCATATTTGTTTTTTGGAAGTAAATTATAAATTCGCCGTTAGTCCCCTCGCCCTTAGCCTTTGGTCCTCTTCATTAGAATGCGTTTTATGTGATTAACACTGATTATTGTGGTTATTTCACTAAAAGAGAGTATGTACCTTATTCAGGTCGTTCGCTATCAAGCATTTGGACATTATCATGCCCACTTTGATTCCGGCCTGGAACTTAACACCCCGTGTTGTCATCAAAACCCTTCGTTAAGGCCTCCACAATGCCGCATTTGTAGGTAAGTTCAACCTACATGCAGTTAAGCAAAGTACATGAACTCCGTTTCCAGAGAAATTCACTTCTAAGCACAACACAACTGAATTTGCCCGTGCAATGCAATTTAGCATTTTGGCTTAATGCGCTGGTAAGCCCTAACCGTTTATGCGACAGGGCACTCCGCCAGGTCAGTCATATACAATATAGTGCGTTCCAGAAACAGAATCATGCTTCTCCTTAAATGGAAAAGAGGTTGCAGATAGATAGATAGATAGAATGAAGATAAAAATCTAGAACACGCCTTGGATTCAGGATTCCAGGCACTGGATTCCAGTCTTTGTCAGTGGAACCTGGACTCAAAGATTCAATTTCTGTCGTGGACTCAGATTTTTTCTTTGTCCCATGCTCGTAACTTGTTGATCACATCATTTCTCAACATGATATTGTTGCAGAAACCAAACAACCATCCGGCAGCAGAAGAATAAATGCACTAAATGGTTGATGCTCTATTTGGCGTACGGAACATGTAGCCATAAAATTATCAAAGACAGTTTCCTCAACTTTGTTATTCAATAAACAGTTAGGAAATCGTATTTTTGTCTCGAATATTCTGTGAGGTACACGTTATCACCAAGAAGGAAAAGAGCAGATGATACTCAAGATCCGAAGCCTGTGTTTTGTACACAGTGTTTTCTAACTCTCAAAAACTATTGCTATTAAAACCGCGCTGGTTACCACTCTTACGTCAACATTTACTTATTTGAGTGGGAAAGTCAAACCTCTAAGAGATGAACCACTACAGGCAGCTTGAGATGTTTCAAAGATATATACAGATGCATTCTAATGAGGCTGATAAATCTGTATTTGCAGGTTCATTACGATTCTCTATTACCTCAATGACGTCGAGCAGGGAGGAGAAACAGCATTTCCAGTAGCTGACAATTTCACAGTGAAATGGAAGGTAGGAGATTCTTATATTGCCCGGCAATCCCTTGTAAATGTCCAAGGTGAAGAAAAGTGTTAGTGGCTTGCTGTCCACTAGAATATTTGTAATATTGGAACACACGGAACCAAAATTTCTGCTCAGCCCGTAGGTTTGACTTGTTAATGTTTAACTAATCAGTGTGCAAATTATACTCACGTAACAAATTACGGTGTAAATTTTGTCAGCACTCGTGTTTACTAGAGTTTAACAGATATTCGCAGTAAATGTCACTCATAGGTCCGTGGGCGTAAAGAAGAAGTGTTCTAACTGCAATTGCAATGAGCAATAAAGAAATAAAATTCACGATTTCATGTCATGCGGCTACAGTATCTGAATTTGTTGGCTTTTTATTTCCTCCTAGGACCTTGAAAATGCAGAAGCGGTTGAATATAATCTGAGTATAAACTGTCATGCAGCCAACTTGGTTATTCCTCCCAAGAAAGGCACCGCTATCATGTGGTACAACAACTTCATCGACGCGGACAGCGGTCTTCTTGGAAAACTTGACCGAAATTCGTTGCATGGTGGATGTGATGTAATTAAGGGGGAGAAGTGGATAGCTAACAACTGGCTGACAGCGCCTACTGAAAACTCCAAATACCTTAAAAGTTCTTATGATGTTGGATTCAGCGACTAAACAATGCTTAAGTTTATTTTCATGCTTGTCAAATGGCATTTTTGTTTATGTACGAGTAAAGTTTCTAAGACAATAAGGGTTAGTTACGAGTAACTGGGAAATAAACTAGACAGTCTGGAAGTAAGGATTATGTAGCCGTGTGGCGGAATTGATACACTCTTCTGGTCTCCCAGGTCCCTCCGCTTAGCTTTGAGTAACTACTACTGAACTTACCATCACCATTGACACACTTTATTTTGAAGGAAATTTCCTGGCCTTTCACCGAACACCTTGAATTGACATTTAGAGACCCTATATGACCCTTGTAATCCGGTCAAATCTCTTTATTTCATACAACAAAAAAGAGAACTTGCGGTTATGACGAAAATTGGTCGAGGCGATCATTGCCTCCTTTAGAAAAGAAAACCCGACCACAATACAATTAAAGTTGTATTTGCGGCATTTATCAGCTGTTTTGCCTGTTTGTTCACGTGTGTAGTTGGTTCCCTTTGATCCCTTGCAAGGAAAAGAAAATAATAATAATAAAAAAATAAACGAATTCGATCTGGAACACCCAAACACTTACTAACTGTTTAGCCTCTAACGTGAGCCGAGGTATGAGCGAATTTATACGTGACACCATTATATTACAGTGGGAGATCCAGACCTTCAGATAAGGGGGGGGCGGTCATCCAGACCCTGCATGAGATAAGGTGGGGAGCCGGTCTCAAAAAAAATTCTTTTTCGGCTCTTCGGGCCTCAGCTTGGTCTAAAAATAAGGTGGGAAGGGCCACACGCGCGGGCCCCTCCCCTGGATCCGCCACTGTATTATTACAAGTGGCTGGAACTCGCCCTTTGGATTTTTTGTGTGTTACAAGAAAGGCTGTGATGAGCTTTGCCAAATAAGTACTAAAGCCTTAAAGTTTTCTCAACACTCTCGTCAACACTCGTAACCATAGTAACCAGCAATTCACCAAAGATTTATCAGGATGCTTTTTAGAAATAAGGTGCTACTTAAGACAACTGCTTTGTGGTTTGAAAAAAAAAAGCCCCTTGCGGCTAATTAATAATTAAAAGTGGTACAATCATACCTTGCTATGAGGCAGACAACGCAGTTGGTCAACAGAAACAAAAGGAGTTAGTTGTATGACTAAAAGTGGTGATTCCTTTCTTTTTAAGGTCCTACTGAGTTGTTCGTGTCCCAGCGAGGAGTTGTTTTGTGCCACGTGATTGTCTAAGGAAAAATGAGGAAACCCTGGGGGGGGGAGGGAATTTTATCCTCAGTCTTATACGTCTAGCTACGGAGTTTGCGGGTAAACAATTCACGCATTTGGAAGGTATGCGTATCACATAGTGGTATGATGTAAGTGCCGGACCGCACTTTTATTTACGCAACAGTTCATTAAAATCCACACTCACGGTTTAAGCTTTACTAACGGTTAATCGTTCTCTATCAATGTACTATTCAACTCAGATACTTTTATATATCAACTGATGGTCTCTATTTTCAACGTATCTTTCATCTAGAGGCTTTCAAAATAAAGTTAAAAATTTATTTCAAAAAATACAACTTTCAAGTCTCGATTTATCCACTCTATCTGATAAAAACAAAAATAACTGAAAGGAATGTGCATAAATTTGAGAGTCTTCTGCCTGAAAGAAAGGGAATGAAACTACTCAGTTACATGCGTCAGAGAATCGATATCAATCAAACCCAGCATCGAACATGCTCTTGATGTGTCTTGATTGTTTAGTGGGCGCTGTGAGCCAGTTGTTAGCAATCCACTTTTCCCCTTTAATGACGTCACAACCACCATGTAGTGTGTAATGATCCACTGCACCAAGAAGACCGCTGTCCGGGTCGATGAAACTGTTATACCACATGATGGCGGTACCTTTCTTGGGGGCAATAACCAAGTTGGCCGAGTTACAATTAATGCTCAAATTAAACTCGTCTGTTGCGGCCTTTGAATTATAAATGTCCTGGAAAATAAAACAAGCCCATTCATCGTTTCCAAAATACAACTAGAGACATGCATGAGCGTGAAAAAGTAATGTTAAAGAGAGCGTTCACACCTTTGTCTTTCACAGACAAAAAGTTTAGTCTTGTTCATTTAGAACTAAGCGAAATATTGTAACATTTTTTCCAAAATCTCATCAATGAAATACAAAGATTAAGCCTACTTACATGATAGTTTCTTACAGTGCAACAACTTTAACTGGGGCCATACCGACATTTTCAAATTTTGAACGAATTACCAAGTCAGGCTCCTTTAATATTATCATAAACGTCATCCCGTGATTGGCGATTGATTTTAACTGAGCTTGCCCGGTTGAGTTTGTTGTACTGTTAATCATGTGTTTCTACCGTGGTTTTTCTCTTTTCCTTTCCTTTACTTTTAATAAACCATTTTCGAGGTTCCAAAAACTCTAACTTTCAAACGAGGCTACGTGCAAACCCTTTTTTTGTAAAAATGATTTTTTTTTTAATGAGAATACATAATCATTTTCATATCAATGACTTCGGGCTTAGGCTCGCTTAAATTCAGAATAAAAATCATTTTTAATTTAGGCAATCAATAAAAATTTAATAATGCTTTGTTTATTTCTCCGAACAAGTTTTCAAACCTCAGGATCGATTGGGAGTTAAAAACAAAAAAAATATTTCCAAAAACTGCCGAACTACAATTGATGTCCTCAATAAAGAAGACGCTTAACTTAATAAAGACTTACATGTGGAGTTGTTGTGGTGTTGTCAGCAATTAAAAAAGCAGTTTCGCCACCTTCTTCCACGTCATTCAGGTAATACAGGATTGTAATAAATCTGAAAAAATTAAATTTTACCCAAGAGACAGTTGTCGCGTTCTACAATAACATAGTTTTTTATATATATAATCACATTCTGGAGTGATCTGTACAAAATTAACAAGACTGAAAACATCGCTACCTTAGTGGTAACTTTGACACTACTGCTTTGGCTAGGCTTTCATTCCTCCTCGTATAAAGGCCATCATAGGGAGTAATAATAAAAACCAGGAACAGCTGACACTACAGCTGCCCCCGCTCTGTATATTGTCGGTCAATAGCATTCTTGCTCGTTGTGTAGCTCTTTGATATTTACCGATTCATAATGAAGATTTTCACACATATTCCATACAATAGGTGAGATAAATACAGGAAACGTAAGGTTCCATGCACAGTTTCAGTTCGATTTATACAGCTTTGATCAAAACATTCTCAGTTTCCAGAATAGTTTATTTCAAACCATAAGAAACGATTTCGCTATTTCTCTTTCACTTTTCACATTCAGTTGATTTTATTTGCAGGAAAGTAAGCCTTAGAAATTAAAAGGACGTTTGATTAATTCACGCTCGCGCATTCTATTCTTATTTTAAACTTTATAGCAGAAGGACCTCTGTGAGCAGGGAAGAAGTCAGCACAGAATTAGGTTGTCTGCGAATTTCTGTAATCGTCCATCGTTCTGCTAGTGATAAGCTAGCCGTTGTTCACTCGTCTTGCTTGTTTGGGGCTGAGTCTTATTCCGGTCAAAGAGAGAGAGAGAGAGTGTCTGGCAAGGTTTCCAATCAAATAATTGTGAACTCGTGTCCGGCAAACTCTCCAAGTGTTTATATATACACAGTTTTTAGTAAAATCCAAGTAGTGGTCTATAATCAATCCTGTGTTCTGATTGGTTGAGCTACTACAAGGTTATATGTTATAACCCACTAGTAGCGAAAAGCGCCGGATTTTTGGCGGCAAAAAAGGATTAAAGTCTTGCTTTAAGTTGTTTTGTCTCGATATTTTTGATCAACTAGTTGGATTTTACTAAAACAATTATTCCTCTCGCCCTCATGGCCTCTGAGTCAATAGCCCATTCGGCCCATATTAAGAAATATTTATTCAAAAAAAAAAAAACATAATTAAAATGAAATATTTATATATATATATTTTAAACTACTCGTATTCTGGGTAGAACGTATTTCGTAGAGCGCTCAATTCATTTAATTGAAGAGCCTTGACTATTAATAATCACAGGAGTTCAAGCTTCAGGAGTAATCATCGATCTTTTATTGCGACAGTTCTGTTTCGTATGGTCCGAAATTGTAGGACCACACTCATCAGGCAACTGCAACGATTGATCGTTAAAATTAAAAGCTAGCGGTAAAATTTGGGTGGTTGTTATAGAGATGCGTTAAGAGATTTAATCTAGGTAACAGATGGATTTTGTCTTAGCTACGTTACTTTAGAGTTCTGAAGTACATATCTGTTTCTGTGGGGGTATGAACTCGCTAGTTTAGGCTACAAAGCTCTTTTTTACAAATGATGGTATGAAGAACTTTTTATAAAGACAAAGATTACATTTTTTGCTAATGTTTCTATAGGGTTTGCATTTCTTTAAAACTTTCCATTTTATCTGGAAAGGTTTCTTAGAGTCTTATTGAGTCCAAATATATTTTGAGAGTTCCGTTTCATTTCTTCTGTTCGAACGTAAAAGCTAAAGTAACCCCCGCCCCAGGCGGTCTCGGTGGATAACACCCTCAGCTACAAAGAAAAAAAGTTGCTTTAGGAAATTTTGGATAGCCTAGAACCTGCAGGTTCCGCAAACCACCGCTCTCTTTCACTTTCTTTCGGTTCGCTCACAGATTTTTTATGCCGTATTTGTTATTTTACAGCTGAGCCTGGTCCTATGCTAATTTTGGAGGACGTAAAACGAAATTCTACACTTAATTTATTGTCAACAGCGATAATTGATCCTTTCCAACTTGGATGAGGTCTCTAGCAACAGGACTGTGTGTACCACGTACAATTTCAATATAGTCACCTGCAGACTCTGCAATCTGTTGCCCTTAAGTAATTTTGATGACAGCAAGGGACTGTGGGACCGTTAACCGTAGAGTCCAGATGCGCGTGATAGTGGCCAAATTTCTCATATCGTACAATCTGACAAAATGAAGTTCGTAATTATGATTAATTATTAAATAATCACTGCCGCCAAACGTCTCCAATAGTCCAATCTGGCGATTTGAAGTTTGTAATTATGCATGATTATCAATTTTTTTATAGCCAAACGTCTCGTATCGCACATTAGAACAAAGTGAAGTTAGTTATTATGTTAATTACCTTTTATAATGAGGAACAGAAAGTAAAGAGTGCCTTTGAGAAGCCAAAACAGGGGAGAAATCTTCAATTCTGGTTTGACCGCGGGGGGTGACATTCTTGACACCAGAGCTCTTCTCAGTTGCGCATGACTATACGCAGCCACAGGATTCGAAGGCTCTGGTGACGAGATTGGGGTGGTGACTCACTGTAAGAAACTGACCCCTAGAGGGGGTACTCATCGATGTCTTATACGGGGAGGCTCCTCCCTGAGTCCAGCCCCTGACCCTTTTACGTGCCATATATAACAGAAAAGGCACTACTTTTTAATTAGCATAGCTTCCATTGAAAAATGATGCCACTTTCACATACCTACTTGATACAGTAATCCTTATCATTATTTTTACGAGGCATTTGACAAATGAAATTGATTGGACCATAAGATGTGTGGGTTCGAAACATAATAGAATTGAATATCCTTTTAATTTTAGTTTAAAATGGACAACTCAAGAAATTCCTACCCTTCTACCCTTTTTGATTGATTGATTCGTTAAGTGATTGAATGATTGTAAAACATTGTCAGTAACGGCTACTTTTTATCTTGCAAAGAGATGTAGGTTACTTTTGGTAGCATTTTCTAAACTTATTTAACTCTTTCTAGCATAAAATTCACCTGCATCGGTTCTCCTCCTTGGACGATTTTCCTTGGAAGTTTGGTAAGCCTTATGACTCTATGAAATATACAATTTTTCCTTAAATTCTTCGTAAACTGAAACTATCAATCATCTTCTTATAGCGTTAGAAGGCTGGAGTAATATTAATTTCATGCAGAAGAAAGAGCAAATATTCAAATGTTTTTAATAGTTTGAGTGAACAAGGCCAGTTCAAGAGAGAATAACTGAATCGACGGGGAGGCAATCTTAGGGCGTTGGCAGGGAGATGTGAATTTCACTACAATTATTTTTAGAATCTCTAATTCTCTCTTGGCCAAATACAGTCTTTACCACTGACAACTTTCATACAGCGATCTTCCCATCACAAACGGTCATCCTTTTATTAAAAGCCAGGAACCAAAATCCTAGCGGGCAAAATGTTTGTAATCCGTTCAGATTCAAAAAACCTCTATTCGCGGCCACTTAAAGCATTTCACGCTTTGGACGTCGGCCATGCTGCCAGTCGAGCGGATGGCACAGCAAAAACGACCTCACGGATAACCTGTGGGTTTCCACTGTGGGCGTAATTTTTACATGCACATACGCATAGAATTTTTGTGGGTAAATAAAATAGAGCCAATGCATGAAAGATCGCGCATAAACGTAAAATTTGAGAGAGGTTCATTTCCTACCTTTACGGGCGACCTTTTTAAACACATTGCCTGTAATTCATTTACACGCGTAAAATTTACGCGGCAGTTGAAATCCGCCTTAAGGGTTAAAGGGGAAACAATTGCGTTTTTCCTCAATTTTTTTAAAAATAGAAGGCCATAAATATTAGAAGGAACTCATCAAGTGCAGCGCATTAAGAGCGAATGTGAGTAAATATCGACCAGAGGTCTACAAAAGTGAAAAATCGAAAATTCTCAAAAAAATTCAAAAAGTAGCACTAGGTAAGCTATTAACATAAATGTAATTTTTACTTCGATCCGATAATTCTTTTCCACGTACGGGGGGGTTATTGGTTTTGCGGCTCTCGGACCGGGTTTTCCAGGCCCGAGACCATGTGTCGCAAAAAAATCGTTTTAAAATTCAAATCCATTGTAATGCGGACAACAAATAACTTATTCAGAAGAGTACATAATTGCACACATTTTAAGTGGTGATTTACTCAGTTTGAACGAAAGTGTAATATTTTGGAGACTTTTCATTATTTTCAATATTTTGAACGTTTTCGTTCAATGAAAAAATGGCAAATTTCAAAGCCCAAAATCGTCGACTGGTACCTCGATTTCAGTAACGAGTCTTATACCACGTTAAAGAGCATTATCTCTTCTTTCAAAATCTGTTTTCAAAACTACGGGCAACTTAAAAGAAAATGTTTGAGGCCAAAAAATACTAGTAGTACTTTTCTGAAATTTGAGCTTTCCAGACTCAGCGGGTCGATGCTAAAAACTCAGAAAAATGCAATAAGAAATCAGTTTGAGCAACAGTGATTTAACGTTATCAGCTATCAGAAATCAACACGTGTTTATCGAGTGATCTGATAAAATTTAAAGCCGTTTTCCAACAAGAAAAGCAGAGTTTAGCCATCTTCTGCTACCAAACGCACGAGTGACGTAAGGTTGTCAAAGGGCAAAACACAATAAAATAATTAACTTCAAAAAGCACAACGTTTCTGCGTCCAGGAATTAGACTTTAGCGGACAGAACAATGCCTACGAGTGTATGTTTCATACCTTAGCATGGGTTTCCTAGATACTGGAAATAAAAAACATCAAGGACAGCATTGGCAAGAGCATCTTCGGTTGCTCTCAAACGACGGAGATTGCATTACTTTTCACAGATTGACCGCTTACCACCTGTTTTTGGGCTCGCATTTCGAGGGAACGCTTGCCTCGAGAGGCGCGCGGCACGGATCTGAACTCTTCTTCACGAGACATTGAGCCGAATTTATCGGAAATATGCCACCACCACCAACAACATGAGCTTTTTTCGGGTATTTGTGGTTTTTTTATGCGAAAAGTTCGGGTAAGCAGATTCTCGCAAAAACCATTTGGCTTAAAAAATGTGTTTAAAACCCCACCCTGGATTTGAAGCAAAAAGTATTTCCTCGAAATAAGCTAAAAATACCCAATTCACGCGGTGAAAAAATGGATGATTATGGAAGGATTATCGAATTCTTGCCTAACCTGACCGATTTCCCGTGATGTAGGATTAGGGCTAGGAAAAAAGCCCATAACCTGCTCCTGTCGTTGTGAATTTCCTCAAAATCAAAAATTTCAGTAAGAACCGAAAACAACAGCTTAAAGGAGGTGCGCACACCTTGAACCAGCTAGGGAAAAGGGGCTTCTGATTGAGCTAAACTGTCATTGATGCACGGTGCAATTAGGTAGACCCGTTACTATCCCCCGCGCAACCACATGGGGAGTACTTTGAAGCCGTCCTGTCGGAAACTTTCGGGGGTAGGGGGCGGGGCAAATCGAAAATAACTTTTCTTTGTTTTTGTGAAGTACATCATTTCTCGCACGGTTGACAAGGTGACGGCGGAATCCGTACCTTTGGAAAGGCCCTTTTGAAACATGTCCAGGCAACATGCAGGGCATCACGAAATTAACGTCAACACCTTGAATCAACTCCATGAACAGGGAGAGGCGACAAGTCCCATCTTAAAAGATGCTTGATGTCTAGAAGTGAAGAGTCTGTCCACAGACATTTTTCAGTTTGTATTTCGGGACCATTTGACAGCGTACGAGTGAACCGGAGCGCAGTAACGAGCCCTAACCCCACCCCATTGCCCTTGCATTTGCGGTCAATAAATCATCGCGTTTTTCACTTTTTTTATGCGCGTTCGAGAACCTCCAAAGGGAATATTGAGGGTCTTTGTACAGTTTCAGTTTATTTTACCGACAAAAAAGAACAAAACAAAGCAAAAGACAAGTATACAGAAACACGCAGAAGCAATGTGGTGAGGAAGCCCAAAAAGAAACCATAAGGCTTAGGTCATCCCCTTTTCGTTCGTTTAGCATCGAATAGGTTTCCTGGTTTTGGGTGGGTCGGTCGGTGAGGTGAAAAAAAAATCACAAGAAATCTGAGAACGGGAGGCCTGAAACACCAGCATCATTGCCGTGGAGACTGAAAACAACAAGACATGGTCACCAAATCGACACAAACTCAATATGGCGGAAAATTTGATGGTCAATTTCATAAAAAAGGCCCAAAAAGGGTAAAAAGCAAAGAGGATACACCACCGAACGTTTTATGCCTCGAAATGATGTTATAATGCTATTTTTTTAGATTAAAAGAATTAATCTAAGTCCAAAAAAAAATAAACCTTGTCTTTTCTTTTTCTTGCTTTTTTAAAAAATGCCAAAAAACTGGGTCTTTTGGACGACACTAAACGAAGAAAAAATTAATATAGGTATTAAGCTCCCTTAAAGTATAAAAGTAGAAGTTACCAAGGACAGGATCGAACGTATACTGAGTAACTAAATGATAAAAATTTGATCAAAATTAAATGAAAGGCTAAGAGCCTAAGCGCTGTCTGATAACGAAACGGTAAACAAGAAGTGCTGCCTCTCATTTAAAAGAGACGTGAAATACTGGGTGGACCACATCCTGAACTCCCGCGAAAACCGCAAGAGAGGAACGCTCAGGGCTAAGGAGACTAAACAGGAGCGTAGCTACTTGTACGCACGGTTTGCACGTGCGTACCCGAAAACGTTGAGGAAAAAAAATAGAATGAAATAAACATAACTAAAAAAAATCGGTTTCCAGAGAAGCGACGACATTAATTGGAGAACTGAATCTTGGATGATTTATTTATATAGCAAGCTTGATGATGTAAAGCGTGAACGCGTTGTTTTCTCCACGACCTGTCTTCGGAGTAGACGAAGTAGGGCACAATTACGTCAATGTGTGGTGCTTTTGTCGGTCAAAAACAACGTGACAAAAAGGGGTAAAAAGAGTCATTTGTAAACTAAAGTTGGAGGTACTACAAGCTTGATTTTTAATAGCTGAATTAATGATAAACGGTTGATGTCAATGAACATAACAAGCCGACAGAATTAAAGAATTTTAGAGGCTGTGTCATGTCATAAACAGCAAAAATGCTTTTGCTTACAACCGTTAACCCCACCTTTAATAAAGGCACCTTAAGGTGGCTCGACTGGATTTTTTTGAGAGGATATCTCCCAAGTTTGAGCATTAACTACGTCGCCACGAGTAAAGATACGGGGAAAAGATTACAACAACTGTATTATATAAAGAATATAATTTCTTATGATCTGGGTTTTATTGCAATCGGAGTCGCCATGGCAACGTAACGACGCCATTACGTTTTTTATTTATCTTTGTGTTTCTCTGTACCGGGAGTTTTTTTAAGAAATCGCTTAAGGGAGTTTGTACCTGCCATAATTGAGGCAATTATGGCAAAGTTTGTACAAATTCTATGACAGCGTTTTCGAGATCTTTTGAAACGAAGTTTTAAGCATCATAAAAACAGTAAAATAGCGTGCTATCCACACAATTGGATAATTTTTTAAGAAAATGATAAGCTTTGGAAACGCCACTTCATCTCATAGTGGTTTGATTCCATTGAAAACTGCATACAAGAAAAGAGGGGAATTGCTCCGGGCGATCGCGAGTAAGAAGAATCCTATTAACTTGCATTCAGCTGCTTTTGTTACAGTTTTTGCACGTAATTGGGTCCATGCCTACAAATTTGGCATTTTTCAAAAAACCGCTCGACAAATTTTTTTATAAATTTGACAATCCCGAGATCAATTGCCAATAAATATACCCTGCAAGTTTCAAGAACATTGAAAACAGAGAAGGCTTTTAAATAGGACCTCAAATATAACAAAATTTTCCCCCCAGATTTTGTGTTTACAAGTGAGCGTCCTCATTATTCACTGGCATTGTTTCCAAGTTTCATATGCACGTGCACATTTAGCAAAAAGAAATAAATTTGCCATGGCGACTCCGATTGCAATAAAACCCAGATCATAAGAAATTTTCATCTTTATATAATACACTTGTGGTAATGTTTTTTTCGATATCTTTATTCATGGCGACGTAGTTAATGCACAAACTTGGGAGGTATCCCCCCCAAAAAATCCAGTCGAGCCACCTTAAAAAAATGTTGAAATTTGGGGTGGGAGGGGTGGGTAGGGGGGAAGAAGATGTAGAAAAAGTTGGGCGTACCTCCGGAAAAATCCTGACTACGCACCTGCTAAAGCCTGAAACTGAACAACAGGAGTCTTGACGAAACGTCCTCAGTTATCACCTGTCCGGGTTCGTACTTTCAAGGAAACGCTGATCAAGAATCACTCATGACGGAATGAAAACTCCTCGTAGCTTCCAGTGAAAAAAGGAGTGACAACAGTGATAAGCGGTCGTTCTGTGAAATGTAACGCAATCTTTGCCGTTTACAATCTTTCGGCGCTTGGATTTGAAACGTTGTTGTTTGGTATGTTCTCCCGTGTGGATACTTGACATTTCCAATATATGGAAACACCATGCTAAGGTACGAACAACAGACATTCACAACATTGTTTTGTACGCTAAAATCTGATTTCATGGACGTAAAACGTTTTGAATTTTAAGACTTTTTAATATTAGTGCTTTGCCCTCCCTTTGACAACTTCAAGTGACTGGTGCACTTGGCAGGAGTTGACAGCTTAAATCTGCCTTTCTTGATAGCAAACGGCATTAATTTATATCAGATCGCTGTATAAACACGTCTTGGTTTCTGAAAGCTGATAACATGAAACCACTATTGCTCAAACTGATTTCTTACTGTATTTTTCCAAGTTTTTAGCATCGGCCCGCCGCGTCTGGAAAGCTCAAATTTCAGAAAAGTACTTCTTGTATTTTCTGGCCTCAAAAATTTTCTTTTAAGTTGCCCGTAGTTTTGAAAACAGATTTTGAAAGAAGAGATAACGCTCTTTAACGTGGTATAAGACTCGTTACTGAAATCGAGGTACCAGTCGACGATTTTGGGCTTTGAAATTTGCCATTTTTTCATTGAACGAAAACGTTCAAAATATTGAAAATAATGAAAAGTCTCCAAAATATTACACTTTCGTTCAAACTGAGTAAATCACCACTTAAAATGTGTGCAATTATGTACTCTTCTGAATAAGTTATTTGTTGTCCGCATTACAATGGATTTGAATTTTAAAACGATTTTTTTGCGACACATGGTCTCGGGCCTGGAAAACCCGGTCCGAGAGCCGCAAAACCAATAACCCCCCCGTACGTGCAAAGTAATTATCGGATCGAAGTAAAAATTACATTTATGTTAATAGCTTACCTAGTGCTACTTTGTGAATTTTTTTGAGAATTTTCGAATTTTCACTTTTGTAGACCTCTGGTCGATATTTACTGACATTCGCTCTTAAGCTGTGTTAGAAAGCTTACCTTTCATGAAGCTGTCTCAAAACAGGGTCAGCGGTTTTATCTTGCTGTAACCATGTTTGCTGGCTGAAGCGGAATCTGTGACGTGGACTGTTGTTCTTCAAGAAATCCATATAGTGAAGAATTTTCTTGATATTTAACTTTTTAAAATTATCTGATGTCAGTTTACCTGTTGAATAAAATTGAGGCGTGATATGGACTTACAAATAAAATACAAGCTAAGTTTTGTAAGCAATATTCTAAACTGAGATCTTATTCGAATAGCATAAATTTAAAAGAAACAGACATCCTTCCCGCATCATTTGCTTTTTATATCTGCATGAAACTGTTATAACCATACATACCGTCTACAAATTTGTCGCTGATGTCCAAGTCTTCAAGCCTAGGAAGCCGACAAAAAGATTCAAAAGATGATATTGGTAAACCTGTGAATTGACTTAGACATCCTTTTAGCATCCTTACTTATATAACTTACGTACGAAGGTTGAGATTGCGTAAGGTTCTACTAAGGTGAATAAATGTGTTGTTTACTTGGTGCGCTTTCTTCGTGCCGTATAGGCAAACCAAGTATTATTTCTAGTCTGTCTCAAGTCTAGAGGATTTTGTGGTGGAGTTGATTCCGATTCAGGTGACGGAGGAGATTTATTGACTTCAACAATCCCCTTAACGGCCTCCTGGATGTGTTTCATAATCGGTTATACCATAAGAATTGATTCATTTTCCTAGTTTTTCCCAAAGAGTTGGATAGATCGGCTTTCATAGCATACAATCGCAGAAACTTCCGTGTTGCCATACTGAGAGAGTAGGGGCACACTGACACCAGGAATGAGTGAATTTTGACTGGATTACTGGATTACTGGATTACGATTCTCATTCTCTCTTTTCTTCAATAAGGACATTAGTCTTCATGACAAGTATTATACTATAACATCCAATTGAATTATATGTTGTTGAAAGAAATATGAAACAACAAAAACCATTTAGACGGTTAAAAAAATATCTATGGTTGCACTTACATTTCATCCACTTCCTCGTTCTGTAGATAGAGCTGTCTGTGATGCCCGGCAAATTCCTTCACCTTTGAAATTTTAAAGATGTCAATTTGTTGGTCGGGTTTTTTAAAAGTAATAATATGAAAAATGTTTAGGAAGGAATAAAAATCAGGTAGCGGATGAAAGTCATAACGCGAGACAGGAGGAAATCAAGCCAATTGAAAACTTGTTTAAATGACTGTTACACAAAAGCTACCTTCTATTGGGTGTTTTGACTGCGCCTTTAGGCCGAAGTGCGTGTCAAACATTGAAAACGGAGGACTCAAGACTCCTTTCTCTTTAACAAGAACATACCGTACCTCATCAGTGTCAACATAGCCATCTTTGTTTGTATCCCACGCCTCAAAGTTTCCAGCAAATATCTGATGATGACCAAGTGTCCAATTCCTGTCTGCAAGACAGTTTGCGACGTTAACAAACCGTCATGCACTGAGTGACATTGAAGAGGTAGAATGATGTCTGATAATATGACGCTTGACCGAGGGTCCTATAGGGTTTTTCAAACCCTTTTCCTCAATCTCGAGGTCTCGATTTTTTTTTTCGGCTAATCCTCATCTTAACAGAAGTCCCAGATTCCCTCATCTTCGGAGAACCAATCGCGGGCAGATGTGGGCAACTTATGATAAGTCAAAATGAAATAATTTTTTTCTACTTTTAAGAAAAATAAATAAAGATCACCTTTTCCAGACAATGCCTATAAAACAATATTTCCTGCATTCTGTTGATACAGTATTAATTACAAATGTGAATCCCAGCCTTAACACACAAAATCCCTCTGAGGACCCTCTTGAGTGGCGCCATCCAATTGACAAATAGGCCAGATAGATCGTAACTTATATTAGCCTGCGCCACAGACGAACCTAAACTCTGGTTCAGTCCGTCTGCAAAACGGCGCCAAAATTCGGTTTTGGGCCCCAACCTGTGTACCAGGATTTGAGTACGCGCCATGATTGGTCTATTAAAAAAAGCCATTGTCGATTTGCCAATCAGTATGAAGGGAAATTCGACACTCATTTCCGGTAATTCGCTGAGTGCCGTTGGGGGCCCAGAACAAGGATTTCGGCGCTGTTTCGCAGACTTTCCCTACCTGGGTTAAATTAAATCTGCGATGCAGGCTAATCGTAACTATGTGTTAAATGAAAACGAGTCAACGTGTGGTTAATCGCCTTTTAACCCCGGTAAGGGCTCTTCAGCTCCAACTCACATATTTGCGCTCCTCAAGAGCTTACCCGTTGAGTACATGACAATGACTAATGCCGATGACTGAGTCCTAAGTGCTCGACGTTACAAAAATATTAAGCAGAACCTTTTAGCTAAAGGTTCGGTTGACTTTTTCTTTCCTAATTAACAAAACATTGACATTTGTAGTTTTCGACTTCAAGTAGCTCTTCCTCACCAGCTGTCTCCAATTCTCTGTCCAAGTTTCCGTCGTAGTTGAAATGGAAACCAGAGGTACTAGTCCTAAGCCCGCTTTTTCCAGCCAGTTCTATGATGTGATCACACTCTTCAGATGACAGGAACTCTGGAATTTCTTGAAATTGACAAAGGGGTAAAATTCAAATTGGCAGTCCCTATTGTAGTCACACTACATAGAAATAATAGTTACTCATGCAATTTTCATGACAATGTCCAAAAATACGTTTATGTAAAACTTAAATCAATATTTACTGTATGGAAAATCGTCAGGTAAAAAAATTCCTAAGAAGTACTAACCGAACACTAAAGGTGTCATTGCTCGTGTGATAAGTTTTACAAATCTCTTATCACTGACCTTCACCCACTGCAAGTGACCTGTCTGAAAGTCAGAGAAAGATGGGTAAAATAATCAAAACAGCAAGGTGTTAATGTCGTAGATTGTATCACTATATCGTTATAATTGTATCATTGTATCTTGAAATTTACATATCATGGCTAGCTATTCGCAAGGCTAAATGGAGCAATCTGATTGGTTAATTTACGGTCACGGTTTTACAGCACAGACTTCACCACGAAAATAGTCCTTTCGCATAGTTTTTCTTAAGTCCCCACGGGAAATTGAAGCCGTTAAAACACAATTGTGCGAATTCTGAATGGCAGCTTGCTCTCGCCGCTTTTGGTTTCTAAAATGCTTTTCAGTCGTTAGTGTACTCTCTTTGGTTCCGTCCACTAGCAACCCGTATTTGACCTGCATCACCACCAGCTCGTTCCGATTGTTTCTAAGTTTCTACAAAAAATCATTTCTGAGGCGCCGCATTTGCGTTGAATAAAGAAATTTAACCGATAAAAGAAAGCATTTTAATTACATTCCCCTATTCTCCTTTATAAATTAGAATTACCTTGATACCATTCAGCCTGACGAGCTTGAGTTCCGTGCCCAGTTTCTCATGACACGACTCACTGGGATCTGAGCACGTGTTTTCAATCTCATCGCCAACAAAACATGGCTTCATAAATTTCTTGAATTCTAAACCATAAACATAAGAAGTTCTAAATGAAGAATAACAAACCACAAGGAAAAATATACATCCAAGAATTGTCATTTTCTGTCCATGATGGCAAGTTCACTTTCAATATGATGATATTTGTTGTATTCTTTTTTTGTTTGCCAGCGTCGGAAATTCCTTATTGATTTCATTAACCGCAATCCAAAAACATTGCATGCTCAAAAGACTGTGGTCCACTGATATTTCCAGTTAAGAATAATTCGTAATTCCTGCTTTTTTTAACTTAAGGATTTTATTCAATGCTTTAATACCATTAATACAAGTTTTATTTTTTGTTTTAAAGTACTTCGTGGGTCAGAGATCGAACGAAAAACCTCACTAAAAGGAAATTTTTATCTTGCTCGTGCCAGAGACAGCGAGCTAGGATTTAGTTCTTCTTTAAAAAAACTATTCATTTTGGCGCCATATTCCGCAGCGCATTTAGAAGCAAAAACTCACGCTTCAAGAGCGGATGCTTCCCCTTCGTCTGTTTTAATCCTTTTCCAAAAAAGGAAAGACGATTCACTTTATTTTGGTGCTTCTACAAACATGGAGTCAGTTGAATCAGTTCTCCAACCGACTGATTGTTTAAGTCTGTGAAAGCTTCCACCGAGTGAATTGATGGTATACTGTAAAGCGATAGTTAGCTGGATTCGTGCATATGCGTGACCCTTTGCATGTTGGTTGGTTGGTTTTTTGGTCTGGAACGTTGTCAGTTTGTCAATAATTAAGTAAGTTACATCGTCAGGAAGTGTACTGAATCGTCTGTTTTGAACACAGATGTTGCTAATGCTGAAATCTGAAAAACAATTCATCGCACGAGAATCGGCTTTTTCGCCAGATCGCAAGCGATGGATTTGTAACATTGTAACTGCATCGGTTTGATTTCAGTTTGCACTAAATCGAAATGCTCTACGCTTCTGTTATAGCCTAGAAAAAAATATCACGGCAATTTAAAAATGCTATAGAACAGCTAAACACGCAGAAAGGTTTATTGCCAAATATTTATCATTTTGAAGAAAGATTTAGAAAAATTTGTTTCTACGGTATGAACTGCGCAAGTCGAGTATGATACTAATAATCAGAATTATGGTAGAATGCGGTTGAGGTTGTCATTTTACTTTTGCATTTGATCACTCATATGTATACGGCATAACATACTTATTTACTACGTTAAGAATAAACTTGAACGTTCATTAACACTACCTTTTCAGGAAAAAACGTCGTCATTCTTTGTCAACTCAATTTAGTTGACACCAGGTTCTTCGAATCGTAAGCGGCGCTCTGAGGATTTTGTTACTACATCTGGGACCGCACATAGCAGTTAAATTTATTATCTTTTACTCGCAATATCTTTAAACCTCTTGGTTCTAAGGTATAGAGAAAGTCGTTGCTATAGGAATTTTGTTATCTCACAGTTCATACGTGAAGTTATAAACTAATGCTGAAATTTTGTGCCAAAATTAAGGAACTTGTCAACTATGAATATCTTCCTCTATTAAACGCACCTGGTGTTAAATTCAAAGTTGGTCACCTGCCATTTGCTCAAATTTGCTGTCTATTCGGGCCTCTTTTTTCGGAAAAAAAAGTTGTTTTTTCTCTTTTTTTTTTTAAAGCCGTGTATTTTGCTTTTACACCGTAAGTTTATTATACCACAAATACAAGTCCATAGACTGAGGTAACGTCCCTTAAATACGCGGCGTTTCTATTTTAATTAATATTATTCAGCGCGCCCGGCCGTTTTATTGATATTATTGAGAAAAGGCGGTTTATGTATATTTTTCATCTTTGAGTACTTAGTCATGCTTGGCGAGAATACAAACACCATTTGTATTTTACACAAATTTAATTTCGCTTTAGTGTTGGTGGTACACAAACAACATCGCGACTGAATGGATCAGTCACGTTTAACATACGCCCACCCTGGGTCCTCAACTCGCTATGTATTCCGGCACAATATTTTAGCAAACGATTGTTGTGCCAAACTCGAACGGCAAAAATAAACGAAACTGTTTTAGTGGATCTAAGTTTCCGGAATTTTAAGGAAGTCCGGTTTTATTTTCGGCATTCTGTTTAGAGTCTACTGAAGGAGGTCCAATCAAAAACGTACACACTCGACGTTTGCTTCAAATCTTTTAAATAAAATATCATTAAATTTTCTATTCTGTACAGTCCTTTATGTTTCCAGATGTTTCCGATTGCTTACAATGTAGGGCGAATATGCTGTTATGTCTGCATGGTGTTATTTCATACTAAAATAGCAATGTAACAGCATGACTCAAGTAAAAGACTGGATTGCATGTAATCAAGATCATGTGCTAGCAATAGTAAAAATTTCAAAACGGCTGTCAAATGAAATTCTCCAAAGAAAAACAACATCTTCCTCAAGTAGGCCCCTATATTGACAGCCTGAAAACATATAAGTAGGTCGAATACTCAAAATTCATTTTAATTTGACAGCTAGAACAACGGAGAAAAATCTTTGCACCTGTACAAGGAAAAAAACAGACGAAGACAGTTTTTTCAAACAAGCTACTCCAATCAATGGCAACTAAAAGTCTAAACAAGAACGAAACAAACCTTACGTGTTTTTTCCTGGAGGTTTTCTGGCGACAATCAAGTCACGGCACTTTGAGTATTATATCGTGCGTTGTTAGTTCACTGTTTGCCTTGGCCGCAGTTTTGGGTAATGGCACGATAATGCTTGTAATTTGGAGATCAAGGCAACTTAATTCGACATCATTCACGTTGCTCTTTTGCCTGGCGTTTTCTGATTTCCTCGTTGGACTGCTTGGTCAACCGTTCTTTGTCGCTTTTAAAACAGCGGAACTACTTGGCAAGTTCAACGCATATTGTAAGCTGAGACTGTCGCAGTTTTTCATTGGGTGGATAACTGGAGGAATATCTTTTGCAATTCTCAGCGGAGTCTCCATCGACAGACTCCTTGCATTGACTCTTCACCTTCGATACAAAACCATTGTCACAAATCGAAGAGTGTTAATGCTGGTAATATCAGTCTGCATATCTATTTCTATTGTGACGATTTCAAAGTTTTGGATGAGGGACAACTGGGTAATCATGCCTGCAACAATATTCTCGGTAACGACCCTAATGACTGCTGTAAGCACATTTCAAATCTTCCAGATTGCTCGCATGCATCAACGTCAAATATTTCAACAAAACCAAACTTTGGGTCGAACAGACGACGGAACAGTGCACGTATTGAAATGCAAAAAGTCAGCCGTGACGGTACTTTATGTTTATGGACTGAGGCTAACTTTTTATCTTCCGTTTATTTCAGTTGTCATGATTGAAACGATATTAGGTGTTACTCAGTCAGTTACTCTTGCTTATGACCTTGCTACAGCCACCGTTTTTATAAACTCGTCGTTAAATCCTTTAATCTATTGCTGGAGAATGACTCATTTAAGACTCGCTGTCAAAACGTTTCTTAAAAATTTAATCTGCGTTTAGGTTTAGGTAAACTCGTTGGGGAAAATTATGTTTTTTTTGTTCGATGAACTTGTATTTGACGGTAAATTCACTAGACCCACTTAAATTTAATGATAAGCAATTTTTAATGTTGCAAAGTAACATTCCTTTCTAAAATACTTCTTTCATTGTTATTTTTTTTTAAACTGGCTTGGGCAGCGAGGCACCTTGTTCTAAAAGCTTATCTTTCTTTTTTGGTCAGCAGATTCAAAGATTATAATTTGATAATCTAATTATGTTTCTGGGGTGTGCTGTTGAACTACTAGATAGTTGCGAAAAACCTTGCTGATAGCTAGAAACATGGAAATTTTGTAAATATATTACTTGTATTGTTGAACATCTTACTTCCCATTCTGGTCATAAGTAAAAACGAAAATTCTACAGATGGATTTTACTAATTGTCAAAATATTGACATTTTATGCTTCATGTGCCTTTCACATGAGTGAGATCTGTTTCCTGGGATACAAAACAATAACGAATCCATTTTGGAATGAATTTGGCCACAAGAGTAGCATTTTATTTATTATATTTAAATCATGCAAACCTGGAAAAGCCCATATGAACAAGAACATTAACCCAGCAAAGGTGAGGGTACACTCACCATCTAAAGGACAAGTACAGCCAATGGGTGGGAAGGGAGAGAAAATCTTTTCTAATATCGTTTAATCCACTCTCTTGCAGATAACTGAATCAACAAGCGGTTACAACTAACATTATTATTCATTCAAAATATTTCCCCAATTCTGATTGGCTAAAAGCACAGCGTCACGCATAATTCACCATAACCAGTTACTGATGACCAAATTTGGAAGAATTTTGGGTTTAACGAGGAAATGACGTCAAAAATGCAGCCTTCTACAGGTTAATGAACCGTTAACCGAGAAGACCTGGGGACGAGATTGAGTTGTTTTCGTTGTAAAAACTAAAATTGCGGACACTTCGCTCGTTTCAAGAGTATGAACTACAGCTGGAACAAGGCGAAATAATGGCTATTAAAAACATAGCAAAAACAGCAAGAAGACAACTCGGTGGGCGACATCTGCTATTTGGAGAATATTGGCGGAGCTGGACAAACCTAAACGTAAACTATCGAAGATAAACTTTACATCGATGCAGGTAAGCTTGTTTTAGCTATGTTTTTAAACTAGAAATAATTTTGATTGAATAATAAAACAATTATTGAATTCGGCTTTCGCATCATATGAAGAATTATGGAGATCTCGGAGGGTGTTATCCGCCTCGGCCTACGTACGGCCTCGACGGATAACACCCTCCTCGATCTCCATAATTCATCATAAGATACTCAACCTCATTCATTAATTGTTAAATAATGCTACATTAAAGCTCTGTATTAATTATACTACTTAAAAAAACTACTTATTAAGAAGATAATCATGACGGATACTTAGACGACGAATATTTAAAAGTAAAAAAGTTCTCTGATCTCTTAGTTCTCATGAACTTATTGAATGGTCGAGAAGAACTAGGGGCCCGTTTCTCGAAAGTCCCGATAATTAACGGGCCCGGTAAGCTGTCTCCGTTTACATTAAACATCGAGGTTTCAATAGTTTTGCATCTAACATGATAAAACTGTCAGTTAATGAAACTAAATGGAGTAGTTTGCCAGCCAGGACCCTCGCTCTTATTCTTTATATTTCGATTTGAATATTTGATTTCGGGCCCGTAAAGTTACCGGGACTTTCGAGAAACGGGCCCCAGGGCCCATTTGTTCGAAGGCCGATTAGCGCTTAACCCGGGGTTAAATTTAACCTGGGTTTCTTTATCTTGCGTTCAAAAGCATTTTCTCGGCCCAGGTCTAAGGTTATAAGGTTTAGTTCTTTGTACAGCAGTGGACACCAAGCACTACAATGGGTGGTCACGGTTGTCTGTCATCTCAGCCATAAATTTATGACATAGGAGCTCGCGTCTGTTGGAAAGTGTAGTTTCGTTGGCTAGCGACAATGCTTCACTGTACGAACTGTAAGGCCACTTTCAACAGGTCTTGTTCTTGCACGCCAGCTCGCTTAAATAGTCTGAGAGCGTACAGTTTCTTTGATGCCTTAGCGGTACAATATAGTCAACATGGCAGTTCCATTTCAAGTTCCCATTAATGATTACTCCAAGCAGTTTGTACGATGAAATTCTTTCTACCATTTGGTTTCCTATATACAGGGGTCTCATTATAGTGTTCGGATTTCCCATAAAGTTCACGACCATCTCCTTACAATTTCTTGGGTTAAGCCTCATACTGTGTTCCATACAATAATTTTTTTTTTATCTCAAACAGCAAAATCCAACAGGCTACTCGAGTTACGTGGTACTACTTCAAACACGGTCGTGTCATCAATATACTTCAATCTTGAGTGCCAGTCACCAAGTACTATTAATCATTATAGCAAAAAGCGTAATTCCAAGTTTAGTTCCCTGTGGAACACCACCATAGGTGTGGCGCCATGGAGACAGGGAATTACCGACTCGCACCGCTTGGGTTCGGTTGGTCAGAGAGGCTCTTATCCAGGGATAAAGAGTCTGATCGACATTCAAGAAACATAGTTCTTGAAGGAGAATGTTGTGATCGATTTTGAGAAGACGGCAAAAATATGCGAGCACAGCAGTTTCCTGTGTCAAAACTGCCTCGTGTATTGCATGGAGTAAATAGATCAGTGCTTGTGTTGTTGTCCTTCCCGAGCATATTTTCTTGGGTCAATATCGCAATTCACCTGCTGTTTGAGTAACCTTCTATGGATGAAACCTTCCAAGACTTTAGCTAAGCAGCTAAACTCTATGCAACTCGCATTCGCTACTCAAGAATAAACTTTAAGATGTCCCGGGTGGCGAAAACTCCCCCCACTTGCAGCTGGAGAAATGTATTATTAAACAGTCACATGAAGCATAAAACCAATCTTTCAGGAATTCATTTCAAGACAGGCATGCGCAAGCCAAGCTGTGAATCTAAATGGTAAACATTCAGTTTAGTGGGATAGTGGCAAACAATAAAAATGTAAGCAATGAAATCAACGGAAGTTTAAGCTTAATAGATTTACCTTTAGTCTTAATCACTCTATTCTGATGAATTATTTTAGTTATTTAATTCTGCTTTTTTTTGGAATAAATAAATACTTTCTCTAGATCTCTGACGTCATGCGGAGGTGATTGGCATTGGATTTGTTCTTAAAAGTGTAAACCATGATTTAAGATATTCAAAATTTGAGTTTTAACCCTACCCTAACTTTTCTCTGCAAATTTCCAGGAAATCATTTTTATACTATGGTATTTAAACAGTTCTTAGCAAGATTATTGTGTTCTTCACCGCCGGAATATGTATGCAAAAGATTTTTTTTAACTTTACTGGATTAGCCATGGTATTCATGGTATTGTTAAATAAAAATTAAAAAGATTAAAACTTAAAATCTTTGTGACATTTGGGTGTCTCCTGATTTTAAGACTCGCGCTGTTAAGATGAATATTTTAATTGTGACTTCTGTCAGTTTCTGCATGTTGTATTTTGAAACTGTCCTTGGATTTTCTGGTCAAGTCTGTAATCGATTTCCTGAGAGTTTACTGTCTTTTTACAAAATAAAATTCTATGTGGTCCAGAAGTGCGGCAACCTCAAAGGCTTCACAGCCATCAGCGTTGAAAGCCACCTTGCTTTACTTGACTGCATCGGAGGTAAGCGTGTTCAGAGCTCTTGCTGGCTTCGCGAGAGATTTCGTCATATATGAGGACATATGTTGCAGCGTGTACGAAGGAGTTAGAAAAGTGTACAGGGAGTAAAGGGCAGAATGTTAAACTTTAAGTCAATGTTTTCTTAAGTCTGAAAAGGCACCTTGTTAAAGATACTTGATACTTACTTGCATACCCTGGTAAGACTCAAGACAGAAGCAGAAACGAAAGCAGAAGTCGACATTTTGGCGTCATGGTAACGCATTATTTATAATTACTGTACATGTCATTATATGGCCCTGATAATGGTGTCATGCACTTATCAGCGGCCATCCCGGGGGAGGGGGGTAACCCCGGGGACATATGCGGGCATCGCGCAGGATTTGTCAACTTTGTTCGTTGGTTTTAAGCCCGGGATGAAGGGATTGGATTGCTTTTGCACTTTCGTAGCAGGATCTCCGGGGGAAAACCCGCGGGAGTGTAGCCCCACCACCATTTTGCAGATGGAACTGGTAACGAGTGCCGTTCCCGCCTTCGAAAGGACTGGGTATGTTGGTGAACACGTTCTGGCAAAATGGAGACAGAAAAGACGGTAAACGACTTTCACATTTTTCTTATATTCTGTTTCTTTCAGCTGGCCATCGGTTGCTTACATAGCTACTATATTTTTCGGAAGAAAACTTGCGAGTCCTTGTATAGAACTCTTTTGAAATATTGCATTTTTTGACTTGGAAAAGCACACTTCTTTGCCCCCTGGAGGGGGGATTTCTAAACGTCGTTGTACAAATGACCTGGGGCTCTCCGGGGTCACCCCCCGGGATGGCCGCTGATAAGTGCATTACGATGAAGCCGAAACATTGGCTTTTTACGCTCTTTAATGTACGCGTTTCTGTTTCACGAATATGGCAAGAAAGATCAAGAAACGCTACAGTCAAGAAGACTTTTGCAGGGACTGATCAAAAAACGTCAAATAGAGTGGTTAGTTGGGATATTTCGACTGGCCAAAGAAAAGTTAAAGATGGAATTAACTTTAATTTCAGCTTTTCTAGTTTCACTAAAGTCTTTTAAACTTTTGTGCACAGAGCAAAGGCATAGCATATAGTAAAGAAGAACTGAAGAACTGTTCCTAAACCTCTTTAAATATTTTTTTTACCCACGTCACTTCATGAATAACTTTGGCGTTGACGCTCCTTCAAAATTATTGAAAGTTAAAATGTTAAAATGACATGTACATAGTTTACCCTTCTCCCAAAGTCACTTAGCTTATCACTGAGCCAGGCTAAATCATGTGAGAGATTTGATTAGTTTCGCGTCTTCCTACTTATTCGAGCCGGAGTGATAAAATGAGCCGCTTGCCCGTGGTTCTTTACGCACAACATTTTTGACAGCCCTTTGTATTTCTCTGATTCTCCAACAGTACACAAGCGGATTCAAAGCCGAGTTGATAAAAACAGCAGTTGCGGCGTAGTCGTAGGCAATCTTCACTGAAAGCGTATATCCAATAAAAGTTTCCACGATCATCGTTAAGCAGAATGGGGCATAAAAAATAAGGAACAGTCCATAAACGTAAAGAACAGTCACAGCTAGTCTTTTGAATTTCAGTACGTTCCTTAAGTTAGTTGGTACTCTATTGACAAGGACATGGTCGTGAATCTGACGCTGGTGTCTTTGGACGATCCGAAATATCTTAGAGGTACACAAGGTTGTGACGAGAAATGTTAGAAGCAAGAGAACCACCGGGAAAAATAACCACCCTGTGCTTACCCAAAACCGTAGCATAACAATCGTTATGGACAAGATCCAAAGTGCGAGAACTGTTTTTAATACGCGAGGAACAGTAACGACCAAATTGTAACGTAAATGCAAAGTGAGAGCAAGGAGACGATCGACGGAGACTGCAGCTAAAGTAAGCAATGACACACCAGAAGTGATCCAACTCGATATGGATTGAAACATTCTTAATGTACAATACGCCCCAAAGTTCTCCATGTGTTCTGCTACTTTATATGCCACGAAGAACGGCTGACAGATCAGTCCAACAAAAAAGTCCGCTATGGCAAGACAGGACAAAAGGACGAAAGATGGCGAATGGAGATCTGCTGCTTTGAAGATTGCCCGCAAAACAATATAATTCCCTACACATGTTATCAAAGAAAATATTGAATTGAGAATGCTTGTTAAAATATTTGCGATTGACGTTCCAGAGGTTTTTTCTAAGTTGGTGGCCAAAAAGAAGCACTGAGTTGTTACTGTGGTGTTCATCACTTGCAAAACTTGAAAAGTCTCGATTTATCTCGTGAACACTTTTTCATGACCGGATCGATTATTTTTCTGCGATGTAAAATAATGTTTTATTCATTGATACTTTGTAAAGCAATATAGCAAATTGGGTCTTTTGACAGCCAATCATTTAAAGTCTAAAGTCTAAAGTCTAAAGTCCGCCATTCAATTGACATTTGAATTCAATGAAGGCGCAAAAAATATAACTTAGTTTCCTATTTGTAATGGTAACAGGACTGAGTGGAGTCCAATTCGGTCTGTAATCATACGAGTGATTAACAAAACCGGACGACCACGTAGCGGGAGTCCGATTTGTTTAATCACGAGTATGACTTACAGACTGAATTGGACGACACGAAGTTCTGTTACCAGTTAATCATAACTTTAACAAAATTTGTGATATGAGGCCCTTTTTGAAATCAAAACAGAAATTCCAATTTTTTTGCTAGTAGTTAAAAAAGCCATTTAAGAGCGCGCGTGATGGCGCGCACTGTCCTATGAAATTGTGCAACTAAGACTAAAATCAGAGGGCAGTTGATAGCCAATCAGATTGGAGAATTTTGTTATAGTTATGATTAGCATTTTTATAATCACTCGAAGCATTCATTTCGGTTAATTATCTAAAAGAAAACTTTGTCTTATTCAGACATTTAATCATACAGTTTTATCAACAATTATCATTCTGAGAGCTCTACTTTCTAAGTTTCTATTTTTCTTTCGTTCCTGTGCATGATGTTCAACATGCCTAGGTAGGTTCTCGAGGACATCTTACTACTCATAAACACTGACAATAATGGCGTAATAGGTCTCCGTATTAACAGCTGTATTTATACAGGAGGCCTATCAAATTCCCCTTTAGTTGTCGGTTAGCCACTGGGCGCGCCCATGTAATTTATGATACTCTGTGATTTAATGGTCTTGCTGCTGACCCCCCGCTTCTCTCTGAGAAAATATTTTGAAATTTTGCTCGTTAATTTTTTGCGCTGTAAATTTGCATATACAACTGTTGAATAACCCCCTTAAACTAGAGCTGTACAAATTTCGCATTCGTGATGACTCGAAGCGTTACGTACTCCACCACTTTGAAATTGTCTTCTTTCACCAACATTGTTACTAGCAAGAACTTTTCGTACAAATAGAAAACACAGAATACATTAATTTTTACAATGTTAATGTATGAGACAACATTTATCGTGAGCTGTAGGCATAGCAATATATTAAGTACTAAAAATAATTGGGAGAAAGCAATAAATGAGACTACAAAGTGTGTAAATAACTAGTTATAGTTATCGACAAGTGCCAACGAGCAAGCAGGGAGGACAAGGTTGGGCGATGAAAGAAGCGCTTCCGAGCAAAAAGGTGTGATGCGGTAGACTGGGATCAAATTATGGACTTCAGATCAAAGTGACGGCAAGTTGCAAAACTTTCAGCACGCTCATTGGCAGAGAGCAGCAGAGAGTTTAATTTTTTTGCATGTGCAAAAAGTTGAAATTGAGCGCAGAAAGTTGAAATCAGTTAAATTTCCGCCTCAGGTGAGTTGAGGGTCTGTCAGTAGAATATTCGACAACTTTTTTATGTATGTTTTTTTTCGGTGAGGATAAAGAAAGTGTAAACAGACGTAAGTCATAAGCCATGTAACCACAAAGCAATTCTGATTCATTCACGGGGCATTTTGACGAACACTCCAGTCGAAATTAAAGAAACCAGAAGAAACAAAAGCCAAATAGCAAAATGCAAAATTCTTGACTGACAATCAAAACATCAAAAATGTCTTGAAGCAAAAGCAAAAGCACTTTTCATTAAATGGAGAAAGCAGTGTGACTGAAGTGTAGCGGAAATTAAAATCTATTTTAAAACCTTGTTTTTTCTTTGTTTGCATTTGGAAGGCGAATACTAGAAGAACATACCCCACATAAAGCCTTTTTTTTACAACCAGACAACTAAGTTTTCAAAAAAACTTCTCCCTGTTTTTAAAAAGCTTGTGTATTTTAAATCCGGGGCCATACATCGTCTCAAATTTATCGTACGAGTAACCGTAAGAAAATTAAAATAATTATGCTCGTTAAACGAGGCAAAAAATGGAGTAACTCAAACTCACATGAGATGCAATTCCTGAAAGCTAGTAAGTGAGGTTAGAAACGCTTTAGTTTTCTCCTCACTCTGCTGTAAAAGCCTGCATGAACTACAAAAAAAGCCATTGATGAAACCCCCGTTTGTTGTGACGCTTTCCTCAACCAAAACCCAAATAAGTAAAGTCTGAAAAGACACCTAGTTAAAGATACTTAATAGTGCAGCTCCACGCGTGGCGCGAAGCGCCGCGCGTGGAAGAGCCCCATAGCTAAGTAAATCTACCCATCCCAGAAAATTTGGTAATGACGTGACCGTACACCGAGCGTCCTTCCGCACCACAGGGAAACCAATGTTTACTAACGCACTTTCTAGCTACAGTCTCAGTCAAAATGGTTGGGACACTTTGGGGTCTCCTTGTCCCCTCAATGTTGGTGTACAAGATTTGGTGACCGAACCGCGATAAACAACTTTGAGAGGGACGAGGTGAGTGCGAGAAGGGAAAAAACAGCGTTTGGCTAAAGTGTCCCAACTATTTTTGTCTGAGACTGTGTCGGGGAGGAATTTGAAGGCGCGTTGACAGATACAGAGGTTAATCTGTAGGTCGGTCACAAGCGACGGGTTTTTGGTTTGTTGGGCGTCCATTGTGTTTCGCGAACGTTTCTATAGCAGTGAACTAAGTTATTTGGGCATAACAACATAACACAAAGAATGACCAGTTCGCAGAAATTTCTTGGGCAGAGTAGCGTATTGGAAAATAAAGGGAACCGAGTGTGCAGTAAACCGTACACAAATAGCTTTCTAGTGGCCGATTGATAGCGTGACAACATAGCACGTGCATACTATCTACGTAAGATTCGGGCTTTTCGTACCACATTTCTGGACAAAATGTGTGGAAAATAATAAAGAAGGTCTCTTTGCCAAGAAAGAGTATAGGAACAAGGCTCAAAGGGACGCCTTTCTAACTTAACGGCAAGAGGCGAAAGACAGCCGAAAGAGCGATTAAGCGATGTCAAGAGAAAGGGGGAAACTTTTTCTCCAGTTTGGAGGAAAATGCAACAAGCCAGGATTATTCCCAAAACGTATCAGCGAGAACAGTATCCCGCTTTCTAAATTTCTAAAGATACTATTCAGGACTACAAGCGCGTAAAAAGGGTGTCCAACAATAGTGTAACTGTTTGGTCCGACGCCAAAAAGTTTCTTAATGATATTCCAGGCTACTGCTGTGAAATCGACAACTTTTTATAACTTGTTTACAACATATGTTAATTTGGCCTTGCGCCAAATGGTGACATCGGTTCTCATTCTTTACCCCAAATATACACTTTCCTGAAGATCTCTAAAACAAACTACTGTGCCATAAATGTGGGACTTGAGCTCCAAAACATGAATCATATCAAACGAGGACAGTACCTATACTTAAAACCTCAAAAAAAAGCGTTATACTCGACGTGTACACGGGTCACCGTACATTAATTCAATTAAGATATTATAAGTTTCTTTCAGCGAACAATCGTGTCACCATGATCAAAGTTTTAATAACTTGTCTTACATGTATCAAGGCGCTATAAACCTTAGCTATTTCAATTAAGTGTGAAAGTCCCTTATCCTTTTCTTTCTTAATCCTTTGTATATACCAGAGAGGTCTTAGAAAATGCCCTGGATAGTACGGTGACCCGTTATGGTGACCAGTCCAATCGTGCCTCCACCGTTTTTTTTTTTTACGTTTCTTTACCCCCTGGAGGGGCGTTAGAAGCATTTTTGTTAAACAATCTTGGTTTTGGATAGAGGGGATTTGTAAACGTCGTTGTGCAAATGCCCGGGCGGCTCTCCGGGGTCACCCCCCGGGATGGCTGCTGATAAGTGCATTACGATGAAGCCGAAACATCGGCTTTTTAAGCACTTTAGTGTACGCGTTTCTGTTTCACGAATATGGCAAGAAAGATCAAGAAACGGCTTATGCATAATTTATGTCTAGGCGCGGCATGGATTGATTAATAAAGAACAAATTGAAAACGTTACAGTCAAGAAGACTTTTGCAGGGATTGATCAAAGAACGTGAAATAGAGTTTAGTTGGGATATTTCTACTGGCCAAAGAACAGTTAAAGATGGAATTAACTTTAATTTGAGCTTTTCTAGTTTCGCTGAGATCTTTTAAACTTTTGTGCACAGGGCAAAGGCATAGCATATAGTATAAATGAAGAACTGTTTCTAAAACTCTTTAAATATCTTTTCTAGCCACGTTTTCATGAAAAACGTTGGCGTTGACGCTCCTTCAAAATTATTGAAAGTTAAAATGACATGTACATAGTTTACCCTTCTCCCAAAGTCACTTAGCTTATCACTGAGCCAGGCTAAATCATGTGAGAGATTTGATTAGTTTCGCGTCTTCCTACTTATTCGAGCCGGAGTGATAAAATGAGCCGCTTGCCCGTGGTTCTTTACGCAAAACATTTTTGACAGCCCTTTGTATTTCTCTGATTCTCCAACAGTACACAAGCGGATTCAAAGCCGAGTTGATAAAAACAGCAGTTGCGGCGTAGTCGTAGGCAATCTTCACTGAAAGCGTATATCCTGTAAAAGTTTGCACGATCATCGTTACGCAGAATGGGGCATAAAAAATAAGGAACAGTCCATAAACGTAAAGCACAGTCACAGCTAGTCTTTTGAATTTCAGTACGTTCGTTAAGTTAGTTGGTACTCTGCTGACAAGGACATGGTCGTGAATCTGACGCTGGTGTCTTTGGACGATCCGAAATATCTTAGAGGTACACAAGGTTGTGACGAGAAATGTTAGAAGCAAGAGAACCACCGGGAAAAATAACCACCCTGTGCTTACCCAAAACCGTAGCATAACAATCGTTATGGACAAGATCCAAAGTGCGAGAACTGTTTTTAATACGCGAGGAACAGTAACGACCAAATTGTAACGTAAATGCAAAGTGAGAGCAAGGAGACGATCGACAGAGACTGCAGCTAAAGTAAGCAATGACACACCAGAAGTGATCCAACTCGATATGGATTGAAACATTCTTAATGTACAATAAGCCCCAAAATTCTCCATATGTTCTGCTACTTTATATGCCACGAAGAACGGCTGACAGATCAGTCCGACAAAAAGGTCCGCTATGGCAAGACAGGACAAAAGGACGAAAGATGGCGAATGGAGATCTGCTGCTTTGAAAATTGCCCGTAAAACAATATAATTCCCTACACATGTTATCGAAGAAAATATTGAATTGAGAATGCTTGTTAAAATATTTGCGATTGACGTTCCAGAGGTTTTTTCTAAGTTGGTGGCCAAAAAGAAGCACTGAGTTGTTACTGTGGTGTTCATCACTTGCAAAACTTGAAAAGTCTCCATTAATCTCGTGAACACTTTTTCATGACCGGATCGATTATTTTTCTGCGATGTAAAATAATGTTTTATTCATTGATACTTTGTAAAGCAATATAGCAAATTGGGTCTTTTGACAGCCAATCATTTAAAGTCTAAAGTCTAAAGTCCGCCATTCAATTGACATTTGAATTCAATGAAGGCGCAAAAAACATAACTTAGTTTCCTATTTGTAATGGTAACAGGACTGAGTGGAGTCCAATTCGGTCTGTAATCATACGAGTGATAACAAAACCGGACGACCACGTAGCGGGAGTCCGATTTGTTTAATCACGAGTATGATTACAGACTGAATAGGACGACACGAAGTTCTGTTACCAGTTAATCATAACTTTATCAAAATTTGCGATATATAAGGCCCTTTTTTGAAATCAAAACAGAAGAAATTCCAATTTTTTTTGCTAGTAGGTAAAAAAGCCATTTAAGCGCGCGTGATGGCGCGTACTGTCCTATTAAATTGTGCAACTAAGGCTGAAATCAGAGGGCAGTTTATAACCAATCAGATTTGAGAATTTTGTTATAGTTATGATTGGCATTTTTATAATCACTCGAAGCATTCATTTCGGTTAATTATCTGAAAGAAAACTTTGTCTTACTCTGACGTTTAATCATACAGTTTCTATTTCTCTTTCGTTCCCGTGCATGATGTTCAACTTGCCTAGGTAGGTTCTCGAGGACATCTTACTATTCATAAACACTGACAATAATGGCGTAATAGGTCTCCGTATTAACAGCTGTATTTACACAGGAGGCCTATCAAATTCCCCTTTAGTTGTCGGTTAGCCACTGGGCGCGCCTATGTAATTTATGATACTCTGTGATTTAATGGTCTTGCTGCTGACCCCCCGCTTCTCTCTGAGAAAATATTTTGAAATTTTGCTCGTCAATTTTTTGCGCTGTAAATTTGCATATACAACTGTTTCATAACCCCCTTAAACTACAGCTGTACAACTTTCGCATTCGTGATGACTCGAAGCGTTACGTACTCCACCACTTTGAAATTGTTTTCTTTCACCAACATTCTTACTAGCAAGAACTTTTCGTAAAAATAGAAAACACAGAATACATTAATTTTTACAATGTCAATGGATGAGACAACATTTATCTTGAGCTGTAGGCATAGCAATATATTAAGTACTTAAAAACAATTGGAAGAAAGCAATAAATGAGACTACAAAGTGTGTAAATAACTAGTTATAGTTATCATCAAGTGCCAACGAGCAAGCAGGGAGGACGAGGTTGGGCGATGAAACGAGCGCTTCCGAGCAAAAAGGTGTGATGCGGTAGACTGGGATCAAATTATGGACTTCAGATCAAAGTGACGGCAAGTTGCAAAAATTTCAGAGCGTTCATTGGCTGAGAGTAGCAGAGAGTTTAATTTTTTTTCTTGCAAAAACGTGGAAAGTTGAAATCAGTTAAATTTCCGCCTCAGGTGAGTTGAGGGTCTGTCAGTAGAATATTCGACAACTTTTTTATGTATTTTTTTTTTCGGTGAGGATGAAGAATGTGCAAACAGACGTAAGTCATAAGCCATGTAACCACAAAGCAATTCTGATTCATTCACGGGGCATTTTGACCCACACTCCAATCGAAAGAAACCAGAAGAAACAAAAGCCAAATAGCAAAAAAAAAACAAAATTCTTGACTGACAATCAAAACAGCAAAAATGTCTTGAAGCAAAAACACTTTTCATTAAATGGAGAAAGTAGTGTGATTGAAGTTGGGGAAATTAAAATCTATTTTAAAACCTTGTTTTCTCTTTGTTTGTATTTTAGCCGGCTTCGCATTTGGAAGGCAAATACTAGATGAACATACCCCGCATAAAGCCTTCGTTTTACAACCAGACAACTAAGTTTTCAATAAAACTTCTCACTGTTTTTAAAAGGCTTGTGTATTTTAAATCCTAGGCCATACATCGTCTCAAATTTATCGTAAGAGTAACCGTAAGAAAATTAAAATAATTATGCTCGTTAAACGAGACAAAAAATGGAGTAACTCAAACTCACATGAGATGCAATTCCTGAAAGCTAGTAAGTGAGGTTAGAAACGTTTTAGTTTTCTCCGTTACTCTGCTGTGAAAGCCTGCATGAACTACAAAAAAGCCATCGATGAAACCCCCGTTGTGACGCTTTCCTCAACCAAAACCCAAATAAATAAAACACAACAAAGGAATCTTGGTAGCAGTTGTATTTCTTTCCGTGGCGGCAGTGAAAAAACATGAAAAGTTGATAACATAAAATGACAAAAGACAGCAGTTTTCAGTAAACAAATTTCTAGTTTCTGCGTTTTTATCTTTCAATATTCACCGGCCAAAATTTTGACCATTATCTTGGTCGAAGGTGTCATTTGTAGGCTGCAATAGGGAGCGGTGACAAGCAGTGACACGTAAAGAGGAAAAAGTCAAATTTTTGCATGTATTCACAAGATTTTGCGCGTGCAATTTGGGATAAATCAGCACTCGTATAAATTTTTCAAAAACCACAAATTGCACTTGCTCGCTCTACTGGCTCGTGCAACTTGGTTCGTAAGTAGTGTGTAGAGGTCGTGGGTCGTGGGTGTGGGTGTGGGTAAATGTCGTGGGTAAAAAAAGAATAGAAAAAATGATATAGTATGAAGTAATTGAAAAAAAAAATAAGTAGAAAAAAGTTGTGAAATATTTATGAAACGAAGATCTCCAACTCCTTGATTGCCCTTTTCGTCACGGCTTCTTCTTCGTCCTCTTCCTGATATTTCCTTAGCCACGTAGGACTTGGCTCCCCTTTCACACCATCACTGTATAAAAGACATTATATATTGTCGATGAAGATTTACCCATACCTGAGCTATCGTCGCGAGATAAACGAAACAGGCAAAAATTATACGTGCAATTTGTAGAAAGTATGGGGCAGCTCTGACTCGCTGAATGGAAGTAGGTGCTCACTATTAATCTTTATTCGATCTACAATTCCAGTGATCAGAGGTTTTTTTTTTAACACAATGGCATGCGATCAAAATGGGTAAGGGGAGGGGGAAAGGACAATTTTGACCTATTTCAGAGAAGATTTAGGCTAGCTAATAGCCCAGGAAGGAACCACATGCATGCTCAACCTTTCAAGTTAAGGCGAGACTGTATGTTAATTTTATTGCCGTACGGAAATGTACTTTTTTCGATTCTTTTTTGTTTTGTTTTGTGTACAAAACTATCTTTGCTGTAACGATCGATTCTAAATATCATTCGTTAAACTGAAAGGACGTTTCAGTCACGAATGTTGACATCTTTGAGCAACCTCGTCCCCAGGGCGCTTTTCCCTGGCTTTGGAGGGAACGAGGGAAAAGCGCCCTGGGGACTGGCGAGGTTGATCTTTGAGAAAAATCAGTTCAGTCTCCAGTTTTTCCATAGCTTGCTTCAGGTTTACATAGTGTACAGAGTTGCTTTTATTTTTCACCTAAATGCCTTTTTAGTGGGCGTTTGAATAAAGGATTCGCTTATTTGCTTCGCTGACCGAGTGGAAGGGGAATAGGACTGGAATGCACGCGGAAATTTTCATTTCATGAATTTTACAACTTTTTTAATTTAATTTTTTTTTTGAAAACTTTTTTTTACCCACGACATTTAACCACACCTACACCCACGACCCGCTATCCACGACCCACGACATTTAGCTACACTCGAGTTCGAGTCCTCGTAATCATGTAATTACCTAATACAAATGTCATGAATTACCGTAATTTATGAAAAATAGTGTGAACTCAGTAGACCTTATCACAGTTTTGGAAGCCATCTTGATGAGTAGGCAACCGTGTGAGAAATTATAGTGTTTGTATTATTATAATCTAATGTCGAATAATATCTGTAAAACAGCTGTTCTGAAAAATTGTGAATTGTAAACTAATTAAAGCTTCACTCCTCCTACTGAAAAAAATCTGAGAACGTCACAGGCAGCTACATGCGCTAGAACCACCTTTTAGAATTTTCTATACATTTGTCGGTAAAACGTTTTCTTCCTGCTGACTAAAGTTTCCCGGGGAAAATTGCAGACAAATACATGAAAAATGTAAAGCAAGCGTTTGGAGAAACTTAAGCACAGGAATGGCCCCAAAAATTTGTCAGAACAGCCGTTTTAAAGAAATTATACGACATTAGAGTCTCATACAAACTTATACTGCAATTTCTCACGCGATTGCCTACTCGTCAAGATGGCTTCCAAACAATTGACAGGGCATAGTCGATTGCATAAGCGAAAACGGCCTTGAAAATAGTGAAGTAAACTGATCTATTGCAGTAAAATTCGTGTTTTTGTCAGAAGTTGCGCGCAGCGGTCATTTTGCGTAAAATTTCGTTGTCTTAAGCGAACTTAGAATCATCGAAAAATCATATGTCTGCGAACAGGTCCGCGAATATTCAACGTACAGATTTATATTTGGTCTAGGAAGTCTACTTTTCAGAAAAAAAAGTATTTATGGTGCGCAGATGAAGCTATCCTAATATATTATTTGTCTTGAAAGACACTGACAGTAATTTTTCCGGCGTTATAATTTTTTCCTAGCGGCATCAACAGCCAGTGTCTTTACGAAAAAAATAGTTTGAACTCAATTCGATTGCATAAGCGAAAATTACCTTGAAAATAGTGAAATAAATTGTTGTACTGCATAAATAATTTACACAGCATATTTTTCTTATATTCTCTGCTCTGTATTACGTCATAAAAGTTACCTTACACTACGTTATGTTACATCGCTTAGAGATTCATCCTGCATTGGAACTTTCGCGCTATTAGTCAATTGCTAATAGTTCGAGTTTCTTTTTGCCGAAATTCTCGAAGATGTTGACTCTCCTGTTCAACGGTTATTGCGAAACTCTGATCAGTGTTATCGCATAGCCTACGATTGTTGTACACTAACAAGAGAGAATGATACTTTATTTTGTGAGGGTAACACTAAAAATCTAAAAGCTAAACAAAATAGACTTTCATAAAAGTTCTTCGTCCGCGATCCCCCTCGGCCGCTTCGCGACCTAAAAAGCTCGCCCCGCTCGCTTAGTCAAACTTGTGGGATAAACTTGTGGCAAACCTGTGACCCTCAAATAGCATTTTAGTTACTGGAGGGGAATTCCTTTTTATTGGAGAAACATTTTTAGTACTGTCCTTTATTACTGAGTTCTGTAACGGTTATTAGGGAGCTTAAGCAACAACGTTTTTGAGCGACGCACGTCAACCGGAAGTGGCCTTTTTTCTTTTTTTGACGGTGGTTTCGCGCAAATTTTCAGTCAAATCGCCTCTATAACAGTAAAGAAGCTAAGGAATACAAATTTTATATCATCAAGGCATGTTAAGAGAGAAAATACCTCACTTCCGGTTGACGTGCGTCGCTCAAAAACGTCGCTGCTTAAGTTCCCTATTATTTTAACTCTTAAACCTGGCAATTCAAGAGTGAAATGTTACAGGTCTTACTTTTTGAAGAACTTTATTTCTGTACATGCATGCCGGCATCGAAAAACGAACGGAACACCGAATGTGATGGGTCAGAAATGTTTGTAATTATGGGCCTAAAAGTTGAAAAGCGGACAAACAACTAGCTCTTACTAATTAGAGCAAATGGCATTGCGTTTGGTTCAGGCGTGAATTGATAAGAAAATCATGTTTTTTTTGCTGACGAACGGAAACTGAATTGCTCACTCAATTGCACCAAACTGAAATTGTAATGACTTAGCCCCTCAACTTTTATGACCCACACAACTGAGAGTCGTGCACGATCAACCACGACAACTCCTATGAGCTTCCTACTTTCTTGTAGTTTAGATGTTGGTCAAAATTCATCTTCTTTTTTCTGGAATAATATTACTAAAGGAACACTTGGCAACGCCGTTATTTTAAAATCCAGTCATTTTCATTTGAACTTTCCTTCACCATCCCTAATTTTTAGTTTTCATGCTTTTCTTTTCTTTATTTTTTCAGACTGATCAACGATCATGATTTACATATGCTACATTCGACAATTGGAAACACTTACAGTTTTTAGATTTAGCTTAAGACACCAAAATCTATCTCCAAAGTCCTTAATCTCATGTTCCCTTGTCAACCTCTAAGCTCCTTTTACGGTTAACAGGCTGAACCACTTCTGGTCATTATCAAACAACTATTGGACCATGCTGAAAAAATACTATCATATGATTTGTCATTGACGATAGGGTCAGATGTTTTGCCGATGCCAATTAGGGAGAGGCAAATTCTTGACTTGTGAAAGACTGATATTAAAAATAGGTTGCGACCCGAGTTATCTAATTGTCAGTATTTTTGTTTCGTTTTTGGTGACATGCTGGTCAAAAAAATTAAAAATCTTCATTTCGGCGTATTAACGTTAACAGTTTTAATCAGCAATTCAGCTTGAGTCAAAGCTCTGACAAGGAAGTCTAGTAAATTAGACCTATGATTAAGTTGCTATGTTTTGCAACGGTTTACGTTCCTAACAACTTCTATAGGCCAATATTCATTAAATATTATTCTACAATGAGCTCAATAAATATTGTTTGATCAGTCAACCAGCTGCCCAAAACAATCAAAACTCTCCATTTCCGTGTGTACGCTAATAAAAGAACAATTAATTCAGCTAATGGTTTTCAGTTACTAGTAGTCCAGACTTGAATTGTTATGTTCGTAATCAGCTTTCCTAAAAACATTGATGCTAGTGAACAAGAGGTCGAAATGAAAATTGAAATTACTTGAGAGAGTTTATTCATTCATTTTGAAGTCCTCATTTTGTGGTGGGCCCATTATGTAGGCGTAACAGTTCAAATGAAACCACTTTGATATGTAAATGTTGTCAGGTACCATTTCCGCTGTTTTTATTACAAAGTGAAAGTTCAATATAGAAGGGTCATCAGCAGGAAAAACTCACTTGGACTATAGTTACCAAGAACAAATACGCTCATTGTGGAGGCGAGCAATGATGTTGATAATGATGGGGCATATTTCGTTTGATTACGTTTTTTTTCTCTCTCTCTTTCTTTCTCCCTCTCTTTCTTTCTCTCTCTTTTTTTTTTCTGAGCTACAGATCAAATAATTACAAATCTTCATTTCTACAAGTACGCCAATAAATGAACAATTAACTTCAGTCAATAGCTTTAGGTTTCTAATACAGTTTGACTTAATATTTTGCTATGTTCGCAAAAAGACTTTCTGCACAAGAAGTTTTAATGAAATTTAAAACTACAGAGTTTGATAAAATATTATTAATAATAAATTTGCTGTCTTCATTCGTTGGCGGACACCTTAATGATATGTAAATATAAAGTTGTGAAGTGTGGTACTTCAAATAAAACCACTTTAATATGACGTTGTCAGGTTGCTATTTGGTTTCAAATGTTTCATAACATAACATGATAACAACGTCTTTTAATTGTCGCTTGGTTTAGCTAAGAAAGGCTACATGATGTAATTGGGCACACTAAGAGAATAAAATAAATTGATAATTTTTAGTAAGTAGAAAATGAGAAAAAATGTATATATAGATTATTGTGAAATTCCCTGCAACTCTAAAATTTAGAAACATTAAAAAATTAAAATTACAAATTTAACCCTACTACCGTTAAAATATCTACCGGAAAATGTGTAAAACAAAATCAGTCTCTAAAGCACTTAAGAGTTTCTAATTATACAGGAACTACGATTGTCGTTTATAACTGAGATTTTCAAGGTAAATGGGTGGTATGTTGGATTTAAAAGATTGCAAGCTAGGTTTATCTGTGGCTTTACCGTCTAATCTAGACCATGGTCTAAAGTACATCATACAATGTTTCCTGTAACGTACAGTATTGGGTATATGAAAATCCTTATTTCTTTAGTTATGGTTGGATGACTTAACACTAAAAATGTCACTAACATTTCAAAGTGAAAGTACAATATAAAAGGTCAGCAACAGGAATAAGCTCACTATAGTTACCTAAATAAATACGCTCATTGCGAAGCCGACCGATGATGTTATGATGATGGCGCATATTACGCCGTTTGAGTGTTTCTTTTTTCCGGGTTAGGTGCCTTTTAAAGATTAGAGATCAACAAGGTGTTGACGAGTCCAGCTAGTACACTGGGTAGTCAAGATAGGGATTTGCTACAACAAAAGCCTAACCAGGCAGGGTGAGTATTTTACTAATTTATTGCTTCTAAAGTCTATTTTCAATGTTTTGAAAAAACCAGGGGTGTGAGACCCCGTTAAACCACAAAAAGAGAGACTTCGAGACTTACCCTAAACGGCTTTTTCCGAGTTTTTCGAGAGAGGATATAAAATAGTTTTCGAGATCCATAATCAACCAAGACGTTCACAATGGGATAGTTCAGTGAAGATCTGAAAGCCTCATTAAAATCTTAAAACTTCATAATAGAGCTGTTTTAATTTTATTGTTCGCCTTGTTGAGACTGACTCCCAATCAGTTACGAATGTTGGCATGAGGCAAAGAGTGACTCGGGAGCTCAGCTTTTAAATATAGGTGAATGTAACTTCCAAGTTACGTTGGGAAAACGACAAATTAGTGAGAAAGGCAGATCTTTTACCTTGAGACAAGAAAGGATAAAATTCATCCTTCCCTGCTTGAGAACAGTTGTTATCTGTAATATAACAAAGTGGACGTAAGATATCGTACGGGACTCAATTTCCTCTTAAGGGTGCTCCATACAACCCAGTTTTAAAAGCCCAGTTAGAACTCGTCGCAGCAACTTGAATAATTTTGTTCAGATATTCTTATTTCTCCCATTTTTTCTTGTTAGAACTTGGGGTGTTCCTTATAATTATATCAACTATGTCGATGCGCAACGATGTAATGTTAAAAGGAGCAAAATGTTTCAAAATCTTTGAACTTTGGGACAAATGTGATTGCTCAGTAAACATTTTCCCTCTCCTCTTTTCTAGAGTCCTTCATTTCTCAGACATTTTCTCCACCAGCTGAAGATTGTTATTTTTGCTGGCTAAAGGTAAAAAGTTTTTTGCAAAGGCCCTGCTATTTGAAAGGGAAGGGATTTCGCAGTTTGGTTTCATTGACGTTTAATGTTTGGTTTTCCAATTTACATGTAAAACTCCTTTTCTTTTATTGCAGATGCATTACTTGACTTTTCTTGTCGTTCTTTTTACCGTAATACCGTGGGAGTCAAGTGGCGTTAGAAGGCGGGGTTACAACGGCGAGGTATAGATAGCAACAAGTCCATGCACAGACTATAACTACTCAATGCTTTCTCTTTTTAATTTAATGAAACCATTCTTAATATCCTGACTATTCAGAGGCACCCAAATGCATTGAAAACATTTTTTTAGACTATCCAGAGTACTTTTAGATCTTTACAAATGCGTTCTAAGTAGAGCTATAAAATTTGTATGTGTTCGGTCATCCTAGCGAAACTAAGTCTTTTCGAAATTGCTGACTATTGCCTCGAAATCTCCACCCCCCTACCCTACCTAAGCCCCCTTAAGTATTAAATAAATGCATATTCTTCTTCTTTTCAGTTTCCCAAAAGCTGCCGTTATCTACCACGTAATTCACCGAATGGGGTGTACAAGATACGACCGCTGCCATACATTAAGCCTATTGAAGTGTACTGCGAGATGTCCATCTATGGCGGTGGATTCACCTTTCTTCCTCGAAGCCTAACTAGAACACCACATGCCTCCAGGATTGTAAATGTACTTTTTCGAGACAGAAGAAACGTCTTGCTGAAGTTGCAGAAAAAAGTTGGTCTCAGTGAGTCATATACCCTGATTCAGCCTCATCCTTACTTCACCAGAACGAAGTTTGGGGTGAGGGTCAACAGCTACCACGGTTACACTAAACCAGTCAACGCTTTCATGAGAGATTACATTTTTCTCGGAATAATTCCAGCATACAAGGCACGCCACCGTAATGTCCAAGGCTTCAAATCCAACGGGCACAAAATCCAGTTTAGAAATTGCGATGCCAATCCCAACAGCTATTTTGCATTCATGCCAAACCACAATCTGCAAACTCCCAGTTCCTACCACAGCCACAACCTAATCTACGAGAAAGTAGGTGTGGCTGTCGACTGGCGCTCCAAGGCAGTTCCCATCACCAATCCTGTTCGCACCATGCCGAACGAGTTCTTCTTCTTGACGGAGCTGCATTTTGGTGGTTGTGGAACCTACACCTCCAGTAACCGCTGGTTCAAGTTTGGCTTTCAAGCCACCGCCATTGGAATTCGCTAAGAGTGCGGCGATCATAACATTTAATCTTTCCCGCCTTTGGGGTGTTCATACTGGTAGATATTGAGCGTTTCAGGTTTTAAATAGTCTTGATAAAATAAAAGCATTGACTGATTTTCAGTTAACTGCTTTTTGAATTTGTAAAACACTAACATTCAAATGAATCCATTTTTAAGTTTAAGTCATACAAGTTTTAAGGTAAAAACAGGAAAGGAAAAACAGGCTTAACGTAACACTGGGCGCGAAAAAGGAAAATAAAAGGTTTTTAAAAATTGTTTGAGTCTCTTAATTGATTCTTGAAAACCCAGAACAAGACCATATCTACAGCACCTTGGAAAATTTTCATCAGTAGGACTTATATGAAATTTTGTATAGTATCAGTGTACAAGTACCAGTGTCACACAATGGATGTTCCTAAAACAAGGAACGGGGTAATGAAAACTAAACAGAGAAATGGAAATGAAGTTACTGATAGAGCCACAGGTGGCGCAAGCGTAATATGAGAGCTTGTATGGGAAAAATAGAAAGTGGTACCTTAAGATCACCTTCCTACAATCTTTTCGATCGAGTTGTGTGATCCAAACGCAAGGTTTACCGGAACGGATTGCAGGAAGGTGATCTTAAGGTACCACTTTGTGGATTCGGCGGCGTAAAATGTAAGTGTGTTTGTTTTTTCGCGTCAAATTTGGAGCTGATTCTGAGCAGCTTTCAAGATCGATCGAGTGGTTCTGTCCTACCTTGTCTCTTATTATTACACTGTCAGGTCAGATGATGAAAAGTACTCAACTCAAATCGCGCTGAAACTTCGTAAAAACAAAGGCAACGACTCCAGGTAACAATATTTACACTTTATTGATACCTATTATGGCTTTTACTTCATTTATTTCATCTAAGTTTCAAACTCTATTTTTGCCGTACAAACTCTCATATTACGCTTGGGCCACCTGTGATAGAGCTAGGGATCAAATTACCCATTTCCCTTGCCCCGTTTTAGTAACATCCATCACAAAATGGGTATGATCATCAGTAGCCGTAAAAAATAGACAACGACCAGTCTATAGACTACGTCATAGTCCGTCGAGCGAAACACGATCAGTACACTGTAAACTAAAAATATCTGTTTCAACCAGAACTTGCGCATGCCACTTATAGCACTGTAGGCCGAAGACTGATTCATCCTCTCCTGAGGCCATTCGAGTACATTTTAAGCCAAAGCAGCCCGGCCCTATCATCAAAGACCTATTCCAGCCCACGCTTAGACTCATTTTAGCCCGTGTCGAGCCCGAGGGCGCGCCCAACTGAAATCAGCCCAAGCTAACTGGACTGTATTGGCACTAAATAAGGAAGTCAAATTAGACCCCAAAAATAGGACTGAATTTTCTTTCCCCGAAACGGACCCAATTTTAGTGCTAAACAGATCTTCATGATTAGCAGTGTATTTCTGTCGAATTGATGCCGATTCAGGGAACCGTTTCTTAAATAGGACTACAAGACTTTTAAAAGTCCTACGCTCTGTATTTTAGTAGAGATCAGTTGTGCAGAAGAATGGCATGTTTCTATCAGCTGGATCACCTTGTCTCTTCATTTCGAAATTTCTGTTTTAGTTAATTATTTCATGGACATTTTAATGGAAGGCAATTTTTTTTCGTTATTGTGATAATGCACGGATACTGGATTGGGTTAGATACTGTAAACAATAGTGCAATAACTATCCACCAGTTTGTTTGTTTTGCAAAACTACCAAGTTTTCTGCAACCAGATTTTCCCTTCCATTTGCCAAAGGATTGTAAATGGAAAGGTACCATACTTTTCTTGCTCGACAAGTAAACCAAACTAATCGCTATAATAAGTGTCTCCACGTAAACGCGGAAAACTTTTATCTCTCAGTTCCCCTTATGCTTTTGTCAAAGTATAAAACCCACGACTTTGCCCACCAATTAAATTATTAAAAAGCTGGTCAGTTTCAAATGTTGGCCACTTTTACTTTAAGGCCAAAATTGACGATAGTAGCTAAATTCTTTTGCCGCTTGTGAGGCAAAGAAAACTACATTGAATAAACCCTTCAAAAGTTGTGTTTTTTTTTTTTTTTTTCAAGTTTTGAGAAAGACCAGTTAGTGAAGATCCATTGACACTGCTTAAAAGAGCTGGAAACTTACCAAGCTTACCAGCAGGTGATACGTTGGAAATGAGCAAAGATATTGCTCCATAATAAAGACGCGAAATTTTACAAACGTTTGTATCGCTGGGGCACGAACGTGCCTCTTCCCCGCTTCCCTCCCCTCCCCTCCTTTCCACTCCCCATCATATAAACGCCTGCAAAAAATATTCAATGACTATATCTTCGTAAAATTTTCAATGGCTATATTTTCGTTAGGTTTCAACAAATCTCGTTTAAACAGGAATAGTTAAGAGCAGGGCAAGCATTTTTGATACTGTAGGCCATGATGGTGCAATATTGTCATCTACCTGTTTGTTTTGCATGCAAGAAACTAAAGTTTTCCTTGAAGAGGTTTTCCCTCAAACTTTAAAATAAAAAGCAGTGTCAATACACGAAAGGTCTAGCAAATGTTTCATAAACAAGGGAAAAGCAACAGCTATAATTTTTCTCTACGTGATTATAAGAAAAACTTGTCGTGTGAGTGTGTTTACCTTTCGGTTCCTCTAGCAAACCATTTACCCAACAGCTGAACTATTAATGAATTAAAGCCTGTTTTAATTTCATGTTTTGTTGTCACTTAATCACCAATACTCTTTCCAAAATTAAAATGACGATAATAATAACCAACCTTTTCTTCCGCTCTTGAAACAAAGCCATACTGAATGTAAAATCGCTAGACTTGTGGCTAGAAGCTAGATTAAACACACACCTAATCTCACGAGTTTGCATGCCCACCTGTTTTTATATATCTTTCATTTTTATCAAGTTATTTAATTTTGTAAAAATGACGAGTTTGACTTCCGAGTTTCGCTATGCTTTTATCATGACGTATGTTTTGTATGATTTGTAATAGGAAATCTCGCTAAGTGTATATTTCTTACGTTATGTTTTATTTTAATTTTATTTCTCTATATTTGTATTGAAGATAAATGACTCGCTCACACTTGTTTTTAAATCAATGAATGCGGGATTTTGCTACATTGTAGCTTAGATGCAGAAGCAACCTAAGAACTATTATGTATTGCGATAGAGGTTTTACAGATAAATTGATATATTCCTAGCCGCTGAAGAGAAGGAACTGGTCGTCCTTTCAAATTCCCGGGGGCGTACCTAAGACTTTTCAGAGAGATGACGTGTCGACATCTATTACGTGTGTTACTAAAAGTGACATTTATTTGGATAAGACATCGCCATTCAAAGACATCTAATTTTAGAATTTATCAACTTTTTAGCATCTTTGCAGGTTGGGGAGAGGTTTCACGGGCAACATGGGACCCCTCCTTGCTATGCCATTGTTTCTGTCAAATTTTGTAGGGCAGGGCTTCACTCCTGGATATTGTGGACGCAATTATTATCCACATGTTTCTTTGTTTTACAATTTTACCGCATACTTTTGTTAATTAGCATAAAGGGAAAAAATGACAGGTTTCTTTTCAATCCTCGACAAGCAAAACAAAATTGCTACAAATAATTTTTCTCCACGTAAGCATGGAAAATTTTAAATAATTTGTCTGTTCCTCTAAATGATATCATGAACTTTCCTTTTGTGAAAGTAATCCACCTTTATCTTTAGCATACAGTTCAATTATTCAAAGCCTCTCTCTGTTTTAAGTTTTGGTTCATTCTTAATCTTTACAAAATTATTATTATTAAAACTTCAAAACGCTTATACCTGATTGGAGCATTTTATCATCCATTAATAAGGCATTTTTAAAGCGGTTCACCACGTGCGGTGAATACTAATAACGAAAACGGAAATTTCCACCGAAGGACATCCTGCAACTTCAATCCATGATAGAAGGTTGAGATATCGGTTAAAATGATTTGGTTTCTCAGTTTTTGCTTCATTCCTTCTTTAGTCTTCGCCGCCGGAAACTTAAGATCTGCCTACTTCAAAAGTAGTAAGAATAAGTATTTAGCAGGCCAAGCGGTCAAAAAAATTGATTCACCCAACCTTATTTCATGCTGCCAGAAATGCTTAGGGCACTCTTGGTGTACCTCTGCTAACTTTAAAGAGCCCTTTGGGATGAGCAGCAATGGTAGTTGTGAACTAATCAAGCAACAGTTCTCTCCCGTAAGAGATAAAGCCAAGCTTACCGATCGACCAGGTACTACTTTCACGAGAAAAATGGTAAGAATAGTATTGTGTCAAATATACATAGCACATATCCCAAGGTGGATTCCAAAGGACCCACGTAGTTTGTTCGAGTTAGCAGGGGCTCAAATCAAGTTATTTTGTTGTAGTCGAAGATGCACTATGAATAGAGTATGGAGAAGATGGATATTATAATCTTTTGTTTAAAATCATATTAAGCTGACGGCTTTGGTAAAACTTGCAGTTTTCTAACTAAAGACACTCTTATCGCTTTTGCCCATGACAGCCTTAACCTAAGTCAAAGTCCCTATCATGATGTTCACCAACTTAACTTCATACTTGCTGTTAATCGCTCTATACCTAGTTCTTTATTTTGTTTGCTGTCATTGTTGTTTGCCTTTCATTGTGAGATTTGATAATTGTGTTTTCGAGGGGCCGTTTCGGATCGTAATCTACCTCGTCAGGCCCGAACCTCAATATTCAGTTTTGTTAACTAGCACCTGCCAGCCATTACGTTGACAAATCTCCAATAAATGAATATAGAAAAATGTCGTGCTTGCAGAACATTGTTGAAAAACATTTTGCCCCCAAAAAGTCGAACATTTTAACAACACGGCTTTCGTAGACTATTTATATCAATTATAGTGTTTTTTAAGGAGAAGAGTGAGAAGGATGTTAGGGCCGTTTATACGAGAGAAAATAAGCCGCAGCTTACGTAAGACATGAACACCCCGTATAAATGGTACAAAATCTACATTCACGGCTTATTCAACCCACGGCCAGCTCAAGTCGCGGCTCATCCTGGCCGATGAGTTTTGGGTTGGACTTATCCAAGCCGCGGCTTACCGGGGACGTGAAAGTGTCTGTGTAAATGCACTCATTGATCGACTGGTTCGAGACACCGCTGTCACTGTGGGGCTAGGAACGCTTGAAAGATTTCGGAGAGAATCCTGAAGGACAGCTGCCCAATAACTGCTCCACTGATCGCAGGACTAATCAATAATTCCTTCCAACAAAGTATATCTTTCCTGACTCATGGAAATTGGCGGAAAGCGTCCCAATGCCAAAAGATTGAGACCCGGCGGCTGTACCAGCTAATAACAGACCAATTTCATTATTGCCTATCTTGTCAAAGATAATTGAGAGACTTGCCCAAAAACAGTTTTCTGACTTTTTTACGAGAAATAATAAATTGTCAGTTCATCAAAGTAGTTAAAAGTGACACAATTCTACTGAAACTGCCCTTGTATATGTCAATGATCAACTCTTAAAAGCAGTCGAAGAAAAACTGTATCGTTGTTAGTATTATTGGATATGTCCAAAGCTTTTGATAGCCTGGATCACAATTATCTCCTGACTGAGTTGCGCAGACTTGGCCTGATGCAGTCGGCTGCTGCTTCCTGGTTTTCTAGCTATCTATTATTCAGAAAGCAGAGCCGGATCCGCTACGAACCAAGATTCTATCTCAGAAATACTTCCTATAGAACACAATGCAGGGATATCCCAGGGCTCAGTCCTGGGTCCGATCTTATTCACCATCTATGTGGATGATCTTATTAATGAAATTAGTAATAGTCAAGTTAACCTGTATGTTGATGGTTATAAGGAGTTTTTCAAGTTTGAGGTATCAGGGTCAGCTAACGCCATCTCAGATGTGAACAATGACTTCAAACTCTATTTAAAATTAGTCACTGGTGCTCAACTAATTCCTTACTTATCAACCCTGAAAAAATTAAGTTTATAGTCGTTGGTTTACCCCCACTCACCAGTCAGTTACCTCCTATATCACTCTCGGTACTAGGAAAAACTATATCCCCGGATTTAGTCGCGAAGGATCAATGTCTCGATTATAGCATCCATGCATATAACCCAGACAGCTTCTAATTGTTTTCATCAGTTGGTACAGGTAAATAGGATAAACACCTCTTAGACAGAAAGTTACTTATATTACTTATAAATAGCTTAAAATGTTTTAAGCATTTTATTTTACATTGTTCCTCTGTATACTTGTGTAGGGAAACACATCTAAATCAAACTTTTTTTTCATTTCGGATATACAAACAAATACAAAACAATACATTTACAATTCATTACAATAAATTCTAATTATTGGTTACTAAATTTTATCTTACATTGAAATCAAACTTGCATAACTTACAGCTAAATCAAACTTACACTGAGCTGCAAATAGTGCAGAATTTCGCTGCCAGGATTGTTTTAGAGTTAAAGAAATTTGACCATATTTCTGAAGGTCGTACATCTTTAAAATGGCTGAATGTTTCCGAGATTTTATTTAATGATTTAGTTTTAGTTTTTAAATGTCTAAATGGTCTGGCACCAGTTTATTTAGTTGATTATTTCATAACACCTTCGGCAACCCATAATAGAAATTTTAAGAAGGTCTGGAGACTTGAGCCTTCCACGCTGCCGGTTGTCAGTAGGGCAACGAGGTTTTTACTTTCGCGGAGCTAAACGGTGGAATGACCTGCCCAAGGACCTTCAGGGCATTAAAGATATTAAGGTTTTTAAGAAAAGATTGCCTAATTGTATATTTAATGTATAATTTGTATATTTAATGCTATCAGTTATTATTTATCCGATCTATTGTTTTAATACTTAGTTTTTAGATCTTAGACCTTATTCCTATAATTTCATGTAATTAGTGAGTTGTGTCAGGAAAGCCCTGTAAAGGGAGACTCGGGTTTCCAGTTATCTCACGATGTTTTATTGCAATGTATTAAAATGCGAATCGTGTATACAGGTGTGATAACTCAAAACAGCGCGTTAGTCTTCCTAAACATTTTTTATTAATATTTCAATAGGATACTTCATAATAAGCTAATTTATCGAGTTTGCTAAATAAACTGCTGGCCATTAACATAGGTTCTCCTTTTTTAGTTTCCCAAAGATTGCAACAGCCTACCACCGCATTTGCCGAGTGGGGTGTACATCATACAACCACTGGCAGACGAAGAGCCCATTGATGTTTACTGCGAGATGGGAATCCATGGTGGGGGCTTCACCTTTCTTCCTCGTAGCCTCACCAGAACTCTACATGCGGACCTGATTGTCAAGGCTTTGTTTCGAGACAGGAAAAACGTACTACTGAAGTTGAAGAAGAGGGTCGACCTCAGCGAGTCATATACTCTGATCCAGCCGCATCCAAATTTCGCCCACACAGAGTTTGGGGTGTTAGTCAATAGCTTCGCCGGTTACACCGAACCAATAAACGCCTTCATGAAAGATTACATTTTACTTGGAATTATTCCAGCATCAGTTGTACGAAATGGAAGTGAAGGTTTCATATCCAACGGGAAAATAATCCAGTTTTCAAATTGCGACGGAACCCCCCACAGCTACTTTGCATTCTTTCCTAACTACAATCTGGAACCTCCCAGTAACCGTTCTGACTCTGGCGCTGTGGCGGACATTTGGCGCTCCAAGGCAATTGCCATCACTTATCCAGACCACAGTATGCCGGACGAGTTCTTTTTCCTAACAGAAGTGCATTTTGGAGGTTGTGGCACCTACTCATCCAGTGACCAATGGACCAAGTATGGCTTTAATGCCACAGCCATTGGAATTCGCTAAGAACTCGCATTTCTCATTCCATCTTTAGACTTCGCTTTCAACTCGGAAGTTGCCAGCCTTTTAAATTAATCTCAAAAACAGGTCATTTAGTGCTATGTATGTAACACCAAAGTAAGCCAAAAACAAAAAGAAAAGTTGTTAAAAGGAAATTCTTTAAAACCCCACGCAAGTGACGACAGCAACACCTATAAAAGTATCATTCTGTACATTACAACCAGTAAACAACGAATAGTTGTGGAGGACAAGAGACTGAATGTAATAATGTGGTTAATGTAATAATGGAGATTAGAATAGAACTGAGACTTTATCTGAGGTAAAGACACATGACAGTTGCAAAAAAAACTGATAAACTAGCGGCCCTCTATGAACCACAAATACATAAATATTATATTAATACTAACATCATACAACAATAGGAGGTCGCGTTCAAAGGTACTGAGAGCCATCCCCCACTCGTGATCAGTGCGAAAAAAAAAGATGTTTGATATATAGACTCCGTCTGTCTGAACCACTAGCTAAAAATGAAAGTGCAGTGAACAAAAGTCAAGGAGTGTTTTCCAAGACTTAATGATTTGGTTGTCGCGTTTGATACACTGAACAAAAATGATTTTTACTGAGTAGGGAAACTATTTGACGCGACTTCAACGAGCGAAAATCGAATTCAAGGCTGTTTGTACTGACGTTTAATCAGTTGAGATATTAAACATCATACTGTTACTATCAACTATGTATTGGTTTCTATATCGATTTAACACGTTGCCGTGAGTATTTTTCAGAGCGTTCGCTTAAATACGGACGCGCTGTATCCATGATAAGATTTCCTTTTATAAAATAACTAAGATAGTACGCGCTATGATTGGCCGAGAGGAGTGTTTGCATGACAGTATGTAAACATGGTTGTGCGTCAAGTTGTTTGGCTTTTCGCACGCTAATCACGCAGGCATGAATTTGAAAAAGTTTTCGAGTTCAAAACTCGACAAGTTTACTTTATTTAGCCATTCCTTCGTCGGCTGAAACATGGAAAATCGTTACGAAAAAGGTTACTAGTCAATTTTTCTTCGCTTCAGCTGACATTTTAAGCGAGAAAAATCCGTATTTTGCAAAGCATCTTTTTGCAAAACAAGAACTGATTAAGCGTGCAAGACTTCGTGGACAAGATTTTGCGACTGGTAAGAATTTCTCTTTTAATCAGTGCCATACAAGGAGTTTTGCGTTTTTTTCTCGGAAAATTCATTTTATAAAAGCAATAGAAAACTTTTTTCCTGTGTTTGCATAGCCTGATATAAATACTCGAGGCGTTGGGAGAATTCTCGGTAGTTATGCAAACTCCCGACTTCGTCTCGGGTTTGCATAACTGTCTCGAATTCTCCCAACCCCTCTCGTGTTTATATCGGGCTATGCAAACACGGAAAACGTTTTCTATTGCTTAAATGATGCGCATGATCACTGAAAAGTGGCTAAATTAGAGATAGATGAATAGGGTTAACGTAACACTAGGTGCGAAAAAGGAAAATAAACGGTTGGTAAAAATGGTTTGAGTCTCTTAATTGATTCTTGAAAACCCATAACAAGACCATATCTACAGTAGCCTGCGAACTCTAAAATTTAGAAATATTAAAAAATTAAAATTACGAAGTTAACCCTACTACCGGTAAAATATCTACCGGAAAATGTGTAAAACAAAATCAGTCTCTAAAGCACTTAAGAGTTTCTAATTATACAGGAACTACGATTGTCGTTTATAACTGAGACTTTCAAGGTAAATGGGTGGTATGCTGGATTTAAAAGATTGCAAGCTAGGTTTATCTCTGGCTTTACCGTCTAATCTAGACCATGGTCTAAAGTACCTCATAGAATGTTTCCTGTAACGTACAGTATTGGGTATATGAAAATCCTTATTTCTTTAGTGATAGTTGCATGACTCAACACTAAAAATGTCACTAACATTTCAAAGTGAAAGTACAATATAAAAGGTCAGCAACAGGAATAAGCTCACTATAGTTACCTAAATAAATACGCTCATTGCGAAGCCGACCGATGATGTTATGATGATGGCGCATATTACGCCGTTTGAGTTTTCTTTTTTCCGGGTTAGGTGCCTATTAAAGTTTAGAGATCAACAAGGTGTAGACGAGTCCAGCTAGTACACTGGGTAGTCAAGATAGGGATTTGCTACAACAAAAGCCTAACCAGCCAGGGTGAGTATTTTACTAATTTATTGCTTCTAAAGTCTATTTTCAATGTTTTGAAAAAACCAGGGGTGTGAGACTCCGTTAAACCACAAAAAGAGAGACTTCGAGACTTACCCTAACCGGCTTTTTCCGAGTTTTTAGAGAGAGGATATAAAATAGTTTTCGAGATCCATAATCAACCAAGACGTTCACCATGGGATGGTTCAGTGAAGATCTGAAAACCTCATTTTTTCTTAAAACTTCATAATAGAGCTGTTTTAGTTTTATTGTTCGCCTTGTTGAGACTGACTCCCAATCAGTTACGAATGTTGACATGAGGCAAAGAGTGACTCGGGAGCTCAGCTTTTAAATATAGGTGAATGTAACTTCCAAGTTACGTTGGGAAAACGAAAAATTAGTGAGAAAGGCAGATCTTTTACCTTGAGACAAGAAAGGATAAAATTCATCCTTCCATGCTTGAGAACAGTTGTTATCTGTAATATAACAAAGTGGACGTAAAATATCGTACGGGACTCAATTTCCTCTTAAGGGTGCTCTATACAACCCAGTTTTAAAAGCCCAGTTAGAACTCGTCGCAGTTTCTGAATAATTTTGTTCAGGTATTCTTATTTCTCCCGTTTTTTCTTGCTAGAACTTGGGGTGTTCCTTATAATTATATCAACTATGTCGATGCGCAACGATGTAATGCTAAAAGGAGCAAACTTTTTAAAAATCTTTGAACTTTGGAACAAATGTGATTGCTCAGTAAACATCCTGCCTCTCCTCTTTTCTAGAGTCCTTCATTTCTCAGACATTTTCTCCGCCAGCTGAAGATTGTTATTTTTGCTGCCTAAAGGTAAAAAGTTTTTTGCAAAGGCTCTGCTATTTGAAAGGGAAGGGATTTCACAGTTGGTTTTGTTGACGTTTAATGTTTGGTTTTCCAATTTACATGTAAAACTCCTTTTCTTTTATTGCAGATGCATTACTTGACTTTTCTTGTCGTTCTTTTTACCGTAATACCGTGGGAGTCGAATGGCGTTAGAAGGCCGGGTTACAACGGCGAGGTATAGATAGCAACAAGTCCATGCACAGACTATAACTACTCAATGCTTTCTCTTTTTAATTTAATGAAACCATTCTTAATATCCTGACTATTCAGAGGCACCCAAATGCATTGAAAACATTTTTTTAGACTATTCAGAGTACTTTTGGACCTTTACAAATGCGTTCTAAGCAGAGCTATAAAATTTGAATGTGTTCGGTCATCCTAGGAAAACTAAGTCTTTTCGAAATTGCAAGGGCTTCAGTATTATTTTCTCGAAAATTTTAGATGCAATTTAGCGAGTTACGAAAGTGAAAATTTTTTTTATTCCTCTCTCTATCACATTTTTGAATCCGAAAACTTTAGGTTGCCTTTTTCGTACGAAAAATAGTCTAACCTGGAGTGTGAAATGTGAAAAATATACCTCGGAAAATCGTAGGGACGAATTTATACGAAAATTGTACATGAATGGAACGGTCTAGGGCTCTACGCAATATTTGCTTCTCCGAACAGATATTTTACACCAGTCGTCTGGTGGCCCTGACTATTATGAACTTTTAAAAAATTCTCTCACGGAGTTTTAACTCCATAAAATGTCTTTGATTCTCCCTTAAAAGTCAATGGTCGGCCTCTCGTTGTATGTGGTTTGTCAAACAAAAATAATTTGTGCCGTTGGCTATCAATGGGGACAAAAAAAGGAATGGTAATCGACACGAAGGCAATTTGCGTGGAAGTACTGGGCAAAACCATCGCAGCCCACCTTGTCCTCTCCGTCATCATCACAGCAAATCTTGCACGAATCAACGTTCCTTCTGCAAGTAAGACTGCAGTAAACAGTGATTCAGTCTAATGAAATCACTGACAAGCCATGACATGGATTCATTTTGAGGAATATTCTGATATATGGGGGTATGTTCAACTTCAGAACTTCACAATATTGTTAACTCCGCCCGGGATTTAATTTTATGACCGGAAACAGTTTCATTGTTAGATGTCATGTGACCTCGAAATAGCCAATGAGAGCACGCGCTGTTGAGAAAAATTTCCAGCTTTATAACAAATTGTTTTCTTTCATGGCACCTAACCGGGGTACCAGAGGTTTTTCTCGGAAGTACGACGGAGACGTTTTGCGGTCAGCCGACATGTCTTCGGCCGAAACCCTTATCGAACCCGAAAGCCCCAAGAACGCAGTTTTTTTGGAGACCTTGCTAATAGTTGCTTTGAAATGTTTTTCAAGGTAGGTAAACTAGCCTATTTCTTGCCCTCAGTCGTGCAGGGGAAGGAAAGTGCAACCCCCAATAAGATTTGTCTATGAGTGGCTGTTAATCTGTTATGTTTCTAAACACCCAACGGTAAACTTTCATTGGCGAGCTTCGAGAGTCACTGTTATAATATCTTATATTTAGTAATACTCCATTTCATGCAAAACTGCGATTTTTTGTGTGTATAAAATCATATAAACTGTACCAAAGCAAGTAAAATAGTTAATTATAACGTCTTTTAGACCAATAAGAGGGTGTGAATGGAGTTAACCGACTAGCGACAAAGGGCAAAAAATATTACCGACTACCGACAGGAAAATTATTAACCCACTACCGACATGGGTCGACATTATCCATATTTTTTTCAGAAAGAAGAGTATATTGTGTTTTTTCTACCACAAAACGAGGATATTGAAACGGTTTGCAGAGCGTATGCCAAAAATTTCTACAACCCGCCTAGTCCTAAACATTATATGCGACAAATGCTTAGATTAATCCTCAAAGAAAATTCTTTCCAGTTCAATGGAAAGCTCTACCTCCAAACCCACCGTACCGCGATGCGTACAAAGACAGCAGTTTCCTCTGCCAAAATTTTCATGTCATATATTGAAACACAAAGTCTCAGCAGCTAAACCGTCTTTAAACCAGACATCGTAACTTTCTTCGACGAAGCAAACTTACATGACTACTATTAAATTCACCACCGAAATTCACTGAGACAATTTTTTTAGACACAGTTGCTTACAAAGGCACAAGATTAAACGAAAAAGTTATCCTTGATGTAAAGACTACGGACACCTTCCAGCACACAATTTGCGGCTTGTCACCCACCGATTTGTCAAAAGGGTTTGAGGAAAGTGTTTCAAAATTCAAAAGAACGCTTGATGGTTGATGATGGACAGAGGCTACCAACACAATTTGAAAGACAAATTGCAATCACAAATAAATGAAACTCACAGAAACCGAAGTCCGCGCTCCTGAAACAAAACCGAGCAAGGAAGGAAAAGAAAAGTTGCCTTTCGTGACACAATAGGGGACTTACGAACCACGACGAAGTTCACGACGACGACGTCTGTTGACTGGGAAAAGACTGGAACGAGAACGTCAGTTTCGGCAGGAAAAAGGAAACTTAAGAAGCAATCGGTCGGTAGGTCGACGACGACGACACTGAATGTAAACACAAATGTAAAACTGTGATGTTCGTTCGCAACAAAGTTTTTCGCAATGGCGTCTTTTAAAACAATGCAAGATCTAATTTTTAAGCCGTAGGTCTAATGTCATTGACGATAGAGAATTTTTTGTGTAGTCTGACCTTTTCGAGTGGAAAAACACCTGCTTTCCGCACAAAGATTATTCAATTTTCAACCTGAATGAGATGACCGAGTCCGAGTGTCTGTCAGAGTTTAGATTTTGAAAAAGAGACATTCTGATATGATAGCTGTTTTCCATATAAAGTTTATTTCCTGTATATTAACGATATATGATTTGCCTTACCTAATTACGTACAAATAAATTTCTCAATTACGAGTTCGATTGCTCGGCCTCCACAGCTGTTGTCATTCTTCGAAGTAAAAACAATTCATTATAGTATACTTTTAGTTCTCATAGCCAACAACATCACGTCTTAACTGACAGACGACCAATAACATCGCGACGTAATTGACCAATCAGATCAATAACCAGAGTGTAATAAGATCAACTGACGTAATACAACTCACTTTGACTCTGAAGATGACTACCGCACAGGTTGCCGAAACGTCAGTCACTGTCAACAACAACAGTCCTATTCAGGACTACGCTCACCCGGACGATCAAACTCAACCTACTTTTGAAATGACTCCTGGGTTCAAACCTTTCACAGTATACTTTTAGTCGAATTTTCAATCAACATCGCTTGTTAGGAGAAAAAAGGAACGATACCTGGATTTACGAGGATAAGAAAAAGCAAAGGACTTCAAAAATCGCTTAAAACAGTGGATTTATCCACCTATCAATGTAAAGCCGGCGGGGGAGGCAGGGTATGGGGTGGGGATTTGATTGTCTTTGTTGGCCCTGGGGTAGGGTATTTGACTGATCTTGTTCTCCCTGGGGAGGGGATATTTGAATCTTTCTTCGCCCGACATGGAGATATTTGACCGCCGACTTGGGCGAAAAAGACTGAGACGGAAAATCTGTTTCCCTTAATCTGTTTCCCACTTCCACGCTCCACGCATGCGCCGTACGGTTTGAAAAGATCAGGAAGTCATGGAGGCCAATGAGAACAAGCGAAGGCTGAGTGAATTTCACTGTTTTGTCTTCAAATTTCGTTTGTTTTAGCGTGTTTTTGATCAATTGAACCTCTTAAAATACTGTGGTATCAAAGTAAACGAAAGTAAAGAGAAACCAAGTCGATTTTTGCAAGTACAATTGATTAGTGTATGGCTCATTCGCTACAATCAGTGTAAACTTACGAAACTGACTTTTTTTGTACCCTTTACTAAGAACGGTACATTTAAACTTACAAAATGTGGACTTTCTCCTAAAGGTTTATGTATTCTACGCAGTGTAACACGGATTATGGTTAAAACGTATAATTGCAGCTGTAACAGGAACATGTATCTTTGGTGATGCAGCAATGTTAAAAGATCGCAGAGTTTTATTTGGAGATATTTTTATTGTGCCTTTCTTGGGTTCTGCCTTGGGATTGACAGCAATGTGCAGCCTAGGGTGGGGGAATTTGGTTGCATTTGACTGGAATGATTTGCCCGCGGGCAGGGAATTTGATTGCAAATTTTTGAAAAAAGTCAAATCTCCACCCTACGCTCTGCCTCCCTCCCCGCCGGAATTACATTGATAGGTACATTATACCTGCTGAAGCTTGTGGATTGCAGGACGACGTGATTGTACTTTGTTTGGCGTCGTCGACGACACCTCGACGACGAAATTTACTGGTCGCGCTTGCGCAGTACACTGTAACTCACTTCTGGTCGTCGTCGACAAAGTCGTTGTCGTGGTTCTTCAGTTCCCTAATACCAGCCCTTAGTGTCTACTGTAAAAGAAGCTTTCATGGAAAAGTGGAATCTCATACAAAAACAACCGCTACTTTGCTAATTTTTTAAAGAACCACCCCTTATTTCCTAAAAGAAAGGAAAACCATGGTAAAGAACATGCTTGTTAAAGCCAAAATATTAAAGGTCAACACACGGTTTCACGCCGGTATAGATGTGCAACCTGTCAACCCTTGCAGTTGTTCACCAAAAATAATTTACGCATCCAAAAGGTTAGACTGGGCGTTTCCCTCTGTGTCCAATTAACCTCTCTTCATTACTTTTTATCTTTTTATGGTGCCCTGTAATCAACAGGGAAACCAAGTTCGCATTTGCAATAAAAACTTTGGTGAAATACACTATCATGTTGCATAATGATGTTTAAGTTCAATCAAATGACGCATTTTACAAGTTTTACATGTTTTATAGGGATCAAAGTCTTGAAACTGAGTGAAACACATAACAAATATTAATAATTAACATTCATTTTTACTTATCAACTGAGATTAACCGACAACCGACAAAGATCGAAAATTTTAACCGACTACCGACAAAGTAACCAAATTTTAACCAACAACCGACAAGTGGACCCCCCCCATTCAGACCCTCTTATAAGTGGTAACCGTACTGTTAAAAGGGGTGTGTATGATGATAATGACAATAATAATATGATCGGCGTAAAAATCACTCTTTCTGTTTACTTAGACTAATATTATTTAAGACTAAATAAATATCATATATATGTGTATTAAAAAGTCTCTCTTCATTACCCAGCTATTTTAAGGGTGCGGGAGGGTAATTCGCGCCTGAGAAGTAGCCTGCGTGGCAGGCGCAAAAAGGGGAGGGAGAGGGGGGTGGGAGAAAGGCGCGAAATTCAATCTCCCAAATCTCCCTCCCTTTTTCCCTTCATCCCTATCCCCTACCCTTTCGACGCCAGCTACGCAGGATACTTGAGAAGTTGAAGTCGAAAGCAAGCACACAGGCAAAGGAGGCTTTCAATATATACGCGTAGATTTGACGCCTAGAATTTGCGTAGCTGTGCCCACACTATAATGTTAAACTCACTTAATTTGCCGAAATACTCTTCAGTTCCCGCAAAAGAAAGCTCAGATGTTAATTATCAATTCTTATCTTACCTCTAAAACTTTTTAAAACAGCAAAAAACAATCCTCTAAAAGGCTGTATTTGAATTACATTTAAATCTTTTTTTAATTTTAAGTCTTTACATTTTTTTACTCTAGAAATTTATTTTGCGATAAGGTAGACGTGGCCTTAGAGTGCATATCTCTACGAATTCGGATATGTTTTTATACTGCCATGTATTTTTAAACGAATCAGCTATTCGCCGTCGACACGAAACCATCCAGTGATGGGGGCCCATTGTTTTTTAAACCTTTCTCTAGGGCGTTTTAAGGCTTAATCTACAGAATCCCGGAAAAGAAAACCGTCGAACAGTTTCATATGGAA
>CALNXK010000219.1:27500-75000 GCA_942486035.1 Porites lobata | reverse complement strand
ATAAACAGATGCCAAAAAAATTAACTTGTTCGTAGGAATGTAATCCGCCACCTCAGAACAAAACAGCAGTGAAGCAGACTCCGAGAGAGAGAGAAACCCTACCTTGTGCCATTACGTAAACAAATGAAACATGAACCAAAACGTCTCGCTAATACCCAGGGTAGAAAAAGCCAAATCAAGTCAGTCTTTCGACTACGAGTTTGTTATTCTATTTTATTATTTTTTGTGACTTGATAGTTTATTTTGTTAAGTTCTTTAAGTCTTTTAATATACTTAGCATGATCTCGCATTTCATTTTGTGACTTAAGCCAATGGTTGATGATACAAGGGACCAGGGAGAGTAAGATTTTAGGGGGAAGTGGATGTTTTGTTCGATTCTCGTATTTCATGTACGTGACATGTTGTCGTCTCGCCTTATTTCAGACATTTATACCCTGTCTTAGATGGTTTTAGATTGTTTGCAAGTGGTTGTAGATGTTTTGAGGTGGTAGATGGTTGTAGGTGGTTGTTGAATTTTTTGAGGTGGTTGTAGGTGGTTGTAGATGGTTTTAGGTGGTTTTAGGTCATTCCATGTTTTAGTAACTACAGTTGACAAAAGCCAGAAAAACCTTAACAATGTTCAAGTCAACTGTCAAACTTACAAACATACAAACAACCTAGCACTATCTATACTGCATGGAGGGTAGAGTGGAAACAACGGAAAAAATTACTGCTGCTACAGTATGTTAGCTCGCTATCTTGTAAGGAAGTGTTGTCACGGTTTCTGATGTCATCTTGGCTGGCGGGCAAACACGGCTAATATTACAGTGAATGTATGGGCTTTTGGCCCACTTGGAACCACTATAACGCCGCTACAAAGTCACGCGGGTTTCCAACATTTGCCACTACTTTAAATAGTTTTATTGGTATCATTCATTCAACAGAAAATAAGGCTAAGAAGGTACGGCATCCTCAAATTCTTCTAATTTCGGTAGTTTCGAAAACGAAGAACTCGAAAACGAAGACTGAAGCACGAAGCACCCAAAACTCGAAACCTGTCTGTGCTTTAAAAACACGAGACAGCCCCTTGTCAAGTCACCAGCAGCAGGAATCAAACACGATAACAAATAGAATGCAGTTCAAAACTATTCAAGTAGAACTATGGGGTGTTGCAAATGCATTTCCGTCGCCCTAACTATTGGCCATTTCGGAGTTGCGTAGGGTACTGGGGTGAGTATCAGATTTAAACTATCGATAAACTGACACCACCATATAAAAGGTCATGTTGAGATTGGTTATTTGACCAAGTTTGGTGCTCTAAGGATGAACAGGGATCAAGTTGTGACTCTTGAAACATGGTTAAATATTCATACAAACGTCTGTAATTTTGTGACAGCGTCCCCCAAATAAACTCTTCTTTTTTTGTGATTTCTGTGATATTCCCTGAAAATGGGCAAACATAGTGATTTTCGAATTAGTTCCTTCCCAGTAGTAGATGCATGACGAATTTTACAGTTTAACAGGAAAACTGAAAAATATTTCAAATAGTTTATATGGTTTTTCTTCTGTCGGGGAGGGTGTGGCTACACGTAGGCTACCCTGTCTAAGGTATGGGTCGCACTACCTTGAGGTAGAAATCTGTCATCGGTGGACATTGCTAAGTGTGAACCCCAAGTTTTCAGGTTGGAAAAACTTTGAAAATCGGCAAAAACATCAAAAACGCTATAGTGCTTGTGTGGGGCAGGCAGATTTTGGAAAACTCAAACTAAACAATATAATGAAGGACAGCAGTAACAGTCAGCGCTTGTCAGTGGTGAACATGATCCATTTGAAACACGATCAATTAGAAATAAACGTGGCCGAATGTTCAGACCTTCGCGCTTTTGTGGACGGACGAGAGAACCACTATCCTTGGCCATTTTAAGCCTTTTACGCAAGACCAGTGATCAACATAAGTGCTTGCGAAGTGCTCTAACAGAGGCTTACGTAGACAAAAGGATGGCAGGAAAGAAGGGCTCAACCAATAAATATCAATACCGCCCTACCTGTGCAGGCGAGAAATCAAATGCTCCATGGGATGGATTGGTGGACCTTTGGAGGTGTGGACGCATCCATTGCCTCCACCTGGTTTGGCTTGCGTCATGCAAGACTTAAAGTTGTTGTCCTTCAACGTACAGTGGTTTCGAGTCTTTCGTGCTCCATTTTCGAGTTTTGGGTGCTTCGTTTTCGAGATTTGGGTGCTTCGTTTTCGGTCCTCGTTGTCGAGTGCTTCCTTTTCGAAACTACCTCTAATTTCATGGTAATTTGCATAAAAGGGTTTGTATGAAATCTTAAAATTTGTTTATGGTCATTATAACCTGAATCTCTTCTTTATGCTTTGTGAAAATAATCTCAGTACAAATGTCTTCTAAAATATATTTTCACTGTGGAAATCTACCTCTGTGTAGCGGCGTTATAGCGGTTCTAAGCAGGCCAAAATCCCATACATTCACCGTAAGTTATTTTGGCGAGAAATCACATAGCCACCCGCGTCTTGTCAAGCAGGGACAGCTAAAGAGTCAATAACGATGAAAACGAAAAGTGGAAATATATATATTATTATTGCTTATAGCGTGCAAATTAACATTCAAATATGATCAAAAGCGCGTTACATCTAAGATACCTAAAAACTATAAACAAAAGCAATAACAAAACTATATACATCATATAAAAACTAAAAATACATCATAAAAAAAAAACTAAATTACACCGTATTAAAAATAAGATAATGAGCAATTAAATTAGATAAAATTAACAGAAAGCCATGCGAAACAAAAAAGTCTTAACCTTAGTTTTAAAAGTGTTAAAACATGTCTCGTGTCTGATTTCACGAGGGAGTGAATTAAAAAGCTTGGGGGCTGCCACGGCAAACGCCCTGTAACCTAGCGTTTTCTTGGTTTTACCATTGTATGGTTCCAATAGTATCTCATTGTTTCGAGGAAGCAAATATTTGCTAGGGCATAAAATGTTAACTAAATATTATTACTAATATAATTAGGAGCTAGGCCATTAATAGCTTTAAAAATTAAAATTAACATTTTAAATTGTACTCTTTGTTTTACGGGAAGCCAGTGAAGGGAGCGGATTGTTTCTGTATCCGTGTCGTCTAAAGTATTAAGCTTAGATTAATTGTCATGTCCACAAATTTGGAATAAAGAGCAAGAGAAAGTAGGCGGCAGGCCAGCGAAGCTCAAGGAGAAAAAGAGCTGGTTGGCATAGGGTCCTATCCCTGGTAGATGCCAAAAATGTACATTAGTCCCAGTGCTCCCATACTTTGGATATTTAGAACGGCATGGTAACATGCTAATACCATTTTATACCTTCAGTAAATTGACAACCTTATTAACCTTAAATCACACCTCCCCTCCAACAGTTAATTTTAACTCTTTAAGTTTGAAATACAACCTGTGGGTGAGAGCTTGAGATGACTATTAGATTGTTAGTGTGAGACCATAACTAAATTAAGTTCATTTCTTTATCACTCAGAGATATGCCAAGAGATGAGAGGCACAACTTAAAGGATTTGACAAACAAAAATTAAAAAAGGTAAAATACAATATTAAAATTACGTATTCTTTTTACGTGTATATACATTATTTATGCAATCTAGCATAACACGGTGAATAAGATACACCACTCAAACATGCAAAGGGATATCAGTTTTAAACCTTTGAGATCGGCAACTGGGATACATACCGGTTTCATGTTTTGATTATTATTAAGAAATATATACATAGGTCAACTGGGATTCCAACCTACCAAAGAAATGGGAGACTGGTGCTCCCTGAAAAATTAGGTGCAAAGTCTGATATTTATATAAGGAATTATAATCTTAGGTAAACTGGGATTCCAAACAACCAAACAATTGGGAGACAGAGAGATTACATTGAAACTTTAAAAATAAAAATAAACCACTACGTATAAAACCAGGTCATCTGCAATTCCAACCCAGCAACAAGGAACACCGGTTCTCCCTGAACTAATAGGTAACAATTCTGATATACAATTGGCCAAATGAGATTCAAACCCAGCAAGCAAGGGAGACAGGAACTCCCTGAAATGATACTTCAGTTTATGATAGATAAAATGAACTATTCAAACTAAGTAACTTGGGACTCCACCCAGTAACCAAGGGAGACAGGAGCTCCCTGGACTGCTAATTCAGTCTATGATAGATGAAATATACTATGAAAATTAGATAAACTGCGATTCCAACCCACAAGGCAAGAGAGACAGGACCTCCCTGGACTAATCCTTCAGTCAATGATGGATGAAAATTAAACCTAGATAAACTGCAGATTCCAACCCAGCAGGTAAGGGAGACAGAAGCTCCCTGGACTGATACTTCAGTCAATAATAAAGGAAATATACTATAAACACTAGATAAACTAGGATTCCAACCCAGCAAGCAAGGGAGACAGTAGCTTCCTGGACTGATATTTCAGACAATAATACATGAAACTTACTATTAAAACTAGATAAACTGGGATTCCAACCCAGCAAGCAAGGGAGACAGGTGCTCCCTGGACTGATACTTCAGCCAATAATAGATTAAACGTACTATTTAAACTAGATAAACTGGGATTCCAACCCAGCAAGCAAGGGAGACAGGAGCTCCCTGGACTGATACTTCAGTCAATCATAGATGAAACGTACTATAAAACTAAGTAAACTGCCATTCCAACCCAGCAAAAAAGGGAGACAGGATCTCTCTGGACTGATACTTCAGTCAATAATACATGAAACTTACTATTAAAACTAGATAAACTGGGATTCCAACCCAGCAAGCAAGGGAGACAGGTGCTCCCTGGACTGATACTTCAGGCAATGATAGATGAAACTCACTATTAAAACTAGATAAACTGGGATTCCAACCCAGCAAGCAAGGGAGACAGGAGCTCCCTGGACTGATACTTCAGCCAATAATAGATTAAACTTACTATTTAAACTAGATAAACTGGGATTCCAACCCAGCAAAAAAGGGAGACAGGAGCTCCCTGGACTGATACTTCAACCAATAATACATGAAACTTACTATTAAAACTAGATAAACTGGGATTCCAACCCAGCAAGCAAGGGAGACAGGAGCTCCCTGGACTGATACTTCAGTCAATAATAGATGAAACTTACTATTTAAACTAGATAAGCTGGGATTCCAACCCAGCAAGCAAGGGAGACAGGAGCTCCCTGGACTGATACTTCAGTCAATAATACATGAAACTTACTATTAAAACTAGATGAACTGGGATTCCAACCCAGCAAGCAAGGGAGACAGGAGCTCCCTGGACTGATACTTCAGTCAATAATAGATGAAACTTACTATTAAAAGTAAGTAAACTGGGATTCCAACCCAGCAAGCAAGGGAGACAGGTGCTCCCTGGACTCTTACCTGAGTGTACGATAGATGGAACATAACTATTTTATACTAGATAAACTGGGATTCCAACCCAGCAAAAAGGGGAGACAGGAGCTCCCTGGACTGATACTTCAGTCAATAATAGATGAAACTTACTATTAAAACTAGATAAACTGGGATTCCAACCCAGCAAGCAAGGGAGACAGGTGATCCCTAGACTGATACTTCAGTCAAGAATAGATGAAACTTACTATTAAAACTAGATAAACTGGGATTCGAACCCAGCAAGCAAGGGAGACAGTAGCTTCCTGGACTGATATTTCAGTCAATAATACATGAAACTTACTATTAAAACTATATAAGCTGGGATTCCAACCCAGCAATCAAGGGACACAGGATCTCCCTGGACTGATACTTCAGTCAATAATAGATGAAATTTACTATTAAAACTAGATAAACTGGGATTCCAACCCAGCAAGCAAGAGGGACAGGTGCTCCCTGGACTGATACTTCAGTCAATAGTACATAAAACTTACTATTAAAACTAGATAAACTGGGATTCGAACCCAGCAAGCAAGGGAGACAGGAGCTCCCTGGACTGATACTTCAGTCAATAATAGATGAAACTTACTATTAAAACTATATAAACTGGGATTCCAACCCAGCAAGCAAGGGAGACAGGAGCTCCCTGGACTGATACTTCAGTCAATAATAGATGAAACTTACTATTAAAACTAGATAAACTGGGATTCCAACCTAGCAAGCAAGGGAGACAGGTGCTCCCTGGACTGATACTTCAGTCAATAATAGATGAAACGTACTATAAAACTAAGTAAACTGGCATTCCAACCCAGCAAAAAAGGGAGACAGGATCTCTCTGGACTGATACTTCAGTCAATAGTAGATGAAACTTGCTATTAAAACTAGATAAACTGGGATTCCAACCCAGCAAGCAAGGGAGACAGGAGCTCCTTGGACTGATACTTCAGTCAATAATAGATGAAACTTACTATTTAAACTAGATAAGCTGGGATTCCAACCCAGCAAGCAAGGGAGACAGGAGCTCCCTGGACTGATACTTCAGTCAATAATACATGAAACTTACTATTAAAACTAGATGAACTGGGATTCCAACCCAGCAAGCAAGGGAGACAGGAGCTCCCTGGACTGATACTTCAGTCAATAATAGATGAAACTTACTATTAAAACTAGATAAACTGGGATTCCAACCCAGCAAGCAAGGGAGACAGGTGATCCCTAGACTGATACTTCAGTCAAGAATAGATGAAACTTACTATTAAAACCAGATAAACTGGGATTCGAACCCAGCAAGCAAGGGAGACAGTAGCTTCCTGGACTGATATTTCAGTCAATAATACATGAAACTTACTATTAAAACTAGATAAGCTGGGATTCCAACCCAGCAATCAAGGGACACAGGATCTCCCTGGACTGATACTTCAGTCAATAATAGATGAAACTTACTATTAAAACTAGATAAACTGGGATTCCAACCCAGCAAGCAAGAGGGACAGGTGCTCCCTGGACTGATACTTCAGTCAATAGTAGATAAAACTTACTATTAAAACTAGATAAACTGGGATTCGAACCCAGCAAGCAAGGGAGAAAGTAGCTTCCTGGACTGATATTTCAGTCAATAATACATGAAACTTACTATTAAAACTAGATAAGCTGGGATTCCAACCCAGCAATCAAGGGACACAGGATCTCCCTGGACTGATACTTCAGTCAATAATAGATGAAACTTACTATTAATACTAGATAAACTGGGATTCCAACCCAGCAACCAAGAGGGACAGGTGCTCCCTGGACTGATACTTCAGTCAATAGTAGATAAAACTTACTATTAAAACTAGATAAACTGGGATTCCAACCCAGCAAGCAAGGGAGACAGGAGCTCCCTGGACTGGTACTTCAGTCAATAATAGATGAAACTTACTATTAAAACTAGATAAACTGGGATTCCAACCCAGCAAGCAAGGGAGACAGGAGCTCCCTGGACTGATACTTCAGTCAATAATAGATGAAACTTACTATTAAAACTAGATAAACTGGGATTCCAACCTAGCAAGCAAGGGAGACAGGTGCTCCCTGGACTGATACTTCAGTCAATAATAGATGAAACGTACTATAAAACTAAGTAAACTGGCATTCCAACCCAGCAAAAAAGGGAGACAGGATCTGTCTGGACTGATACTTCAGTCAATAATAGATGAAACTTACTATTAAAACTAGATAAACTGGGATTCCAACCCAGCAAAAAAGGGAGACAGGAGCTCCTTGGACTGATACTTCAGTCAATAATAGATGAAACTTACTATTTAAACTAGATAAGCTGGGATTCCAACCCAGCAAGCAAGGGAGACAGGAGCTGCCTGGACTGATACTTCAGTCAATAATACATGAAACTTACTATTAAAAGTAAGTAAACTGGGATTCCAACCCAGCAAGCAAGGGAGACAGGTGCTCCCTGGACTCTTACCTGAGTGTACGATAGATGGAACATAACTATTATTTTTATATTAGATAAACTGGCATTCCAGCCCAGCAAAAAGGGGAGACAGGAGCTCCCTGGACTGATACTTCAGTCAATAATAGATGAAACTTACTATTAAAACTAGATAAACTGGGATTCCAACCCAGCAAGCAAGGGAGACAGGAGCTCCCTGGACTGATAGTTCAGTCAATAATAGATGAAACTTACTATTAAAACTAGATAAACTGGGATTCCAACCTAGCAAGCAAGGGAGACAGGTGCTCCCTAGACTGATACTTCAGTCAAGAATAGATGAAACTTACTATTAAAACCTGATAAACTGGGATTCGAACCCTGCAGGCAAGGGAGACAGGAGCTCCCTGGACTGATACTTCAGTCAATAATAGGTAAAACTTACTATTATAAGTAGATAAACTGGGATTCCAACCCAGCAATCAAGGGACACAGGATCTCCCTGGACTGATACTTCAGTCAATAATAGATGAAACTTACTATTAAAACTAGATAAACTGGGATTCCAACCCAGCAAGCAAGAGGGACAGGTGCTCCCTGGACTGATACTTCAGTCAATAGTAGATAAAACTTACTATTAAAACTAGATAAACTGGGATTCCAACCCAGCAAGCAAGGGAGACAGGAGCTCCCTGGACTGATACTTCAGTCAATAATAGATAAAACTTACTATTAAAACTAGATAAACTGGGATTCCAACCCAGCAAGCAAGGGAGACAGGAGCTCCCTGGACTGATACTTCAGTCAATAATAGATGAAACTTACTATTAAAACTAGATAAACTGGGATTCCAACCCAGCAAGCAAGGGAGACAGGTGCTCCCTGGACTGATAGTTCAGTCAATAATAGATGAAACTTACTATTAAAACTAGATAAACTGGGATTCCAACCTAGCAAGCAAGGGAGACAGGTGCTCCCTAGACTGATACTTCAGTCAAGAATAGATGAAACTTACTATTAAAACCTGATAAACTGGGATTCGAACCCTGCAGGCAAGGGAGACAGGAGCTCCCTGGACCGATACTTCAGTCAATGATAGATAAAGCTTACTTCTAAAAGAAAGCATTTACCAGGATTCGAACGGAGCAAGCGAGATATTTAATACGTGGAGTGATACTACAGTCTAGCTATTATGCATGTAGTTGAACCTTTAATACCCTAATTCTTGAACTACTACATGAAGTGGATTACATCTTTATTAAGTATTAATAGTATGATACTGTTTGAGCAGCAGCAATTCTTTCAATAAATTTAAAATAGCAGCTTTAAGTAGTAAAAGGGGAGTCCAAAAACAAAGTTGGCGTATTGTTGCCAATACAGTGGCCTCAAGCCAGGTGGAGGGTTTCGTGCGTTCCACAGGGTGCTTGTCTACTTATGCGGTGAGAGTGGTACTGAGCCATCAGTTACACCGAGGTCTGGGTGGTCGCCTCTGACCGACAGGTGATGTATTGGGCGCCTGATAAGAAAACGGCCGTTGCACTCAAGTGCTTATCAACTCATTCTGCAGTGGTGCAGAGCTTTACGAGTGATACTGCACGGGCCGAAGCGGTGTACCGCTCATCGGGTCATGCCATATCTCAGCTTCTGTCACGAAACAAGTCTGTTGTAAGCGCTCATGCCCAGGTGTCCCGGTCTGGACGCAAGCGGAGGTCCCCCAATTTATATGGCCGTTGCACTCACGTGCGTCTCGGATACTGCACAGGCCATACACCCTTTTCTATAGGTCATGCCATATCTCAGCTTCTGTCACGAACCAGGTTTTCTCAAGCCTTTAAATTTTGTTTTGTTTTGTTTTGTTTTTTTCAAATAATTCAAAAATCTCAGTTATTTTAGGTATAATTTCAGATTTTCTTGGGAAGAGTTGTTGCTCTAAGAAGATTATCCCTGATTTTCAGTGTAATATGCCCTTAGGGCAACTGGGATTTCAACCCAGCAAGCCAGGGAGACAAAAGCTCCCTGGACTGATACTTCAGTCAATAATAGAAGAAACTTACTATTAAAACTAGATAAACTGGGATTCCAACCCAGCAAGCAAGGGAGACAGGAGCTCCCTGGACTGATACTTCAGTCAATAATAGATGAAACTTACTATTTAAACTAGATAAGCTGGGATTCCAACCCAGCAATCAAGGGACACAGGATCTCCCTGGACTGATACTTCAGTTAATAATAGATGAAACTTACTATTAAAACTAGGTAAACTGGGATTCCAACCCAGCAAGCAAGAGGGACAGGTGCTCCCTGGACTGATACTTCAGTCAATAGTAGATAAAACTTACTATTAAAACTAGATAAACTGGGATTCGAACCCAGCAAGCAAGGGAGACAGGAGCTCCCTGGACTGATACTTCAGTCAATAATAGATGAAACTTACGATTAAAACTAGATAAACTGGGATTCCAACCCAGCAAGCAAGGGAGACAGGAGCTCCCTGGACTGATACTTCAGTCAATAATAGATGAAACTTACTATTAAAACTAGATAAACTGGGATTCCAACCTAGCAAGCAAGGGAGACAGGTGCTCCCTAGACTGATACTTCAGTCAAGAATAGATGAAACTTACTATTAAAACCTGATAAACTGGGATTCGAACCCTGCAGGCAAGGGAGACAGGAGCTCCCTGGACCGATACTTCAGTCAATAATAGATAAAGCTTACTTCTAAAAGAAAGCATTTACCGGGATTCGAACGGAGCAAGCGAGATATTTAATACGTGGAGTGATACTACAGTCTAGCTATTATGCATGTAGTTGAACCTTTAATACCCTAATTCTTGAACTACTACATGAAGTGGATTACATCTTTATTAAGTATTAATAGTATGATACTGTTTGAGCAGCAGCAATTCTTTCAATAAATTTAAAATAGCAGCTTTAAGTAGTAAAAGGGGAGTCCAAAAACAAAGTTGGCTTATTGTTGCCAATACAGTGGCCTCAAGCCAGGTGGAGGGTTTCGTGCGTTCCACAGGGTGCTTGTCTACTTATGCGGTGAGAGTGGTACTGAGCCATCAGTTACACCGAGGTCTGGGTGGTCGCCTCTGACCGACAGATGATGTATTGGGCGCCTGATAAGAAAACGGCCGTTGCACTCAAGTGCTTATCAACTCATTCTGCAGTGGTGCAGAGCTTTACGAGTGATACTGCACGGGCCGAAGCGGTGTACCGCTCATCGGGTCATGCCATATCTCAGCTTCTGTCACGAAACAAGTCTGTTGTAAGCACTCATGCCCAGGTGTCCCGGTCTGGACGCAAGCGGAGGTCCCCCAATTTATATGGCCGTTGCACTCACGTGCGTCTCGGATACTGCACAGGCCATACACCCTTTTCTATAGGTCATGCCATATCTCAGGTTCTGTCACGAACCAGGTTTTCTCAAGCCTTTAAATTTTGTTTTGTTTTGTTTTTTTTTTTTTAATAATTCAAAAATCTCAGTTATTTTAGGTATAATTTCAGATTTTCTTGGGAAGAGTTGTTGCTCTAAGAAGATTATCCATGATTTTCAAAGTAATATGCCCTTAGGGCAACTGGGATTCCAACCCAGCAAGCAAGGGAGACAAAAGCTCTCTGGACTGATACTTTAGTCAATAATAAAAGAAACTTACTATAAACACTAGATAAGCTGGGATTCCAACCCAGCAAGCAAGGGACACAGGAGCTCCGTGGACTGATACTTCAGTCAATAATAGATGAAACTTACTATTAAAACTAGATAAACTGGGATTCCAACCCAGCAAGCAAGGGAGACAGGAGCTCCCTGGACTGATACTTCAGTGAATAATAGAAGAAACTTACTACTAAAACTAGATAAACTGGGATTCCAACCCAGCAAGCAAGGGAGACAGGAGCTCCCTGGACTGATACTTCAGTCAATGATAGATATAGCTTACTTCTAAAAGAAAGCAAGAAAAAAAAACTAAGTAAACTGGCATTCCAACCCAGCAAAAAAGGGAGACAGGATCTCTCTGGACTGATACTTCAGTCAATAATAGATGAAACGTACTATTAAAACTAGATAAACTGGGATTCCAACCCAGCAAGCAAGAGAGACTGAAGCTCCCTGGACTGATACTTCAGTCAATAATAGATGAAACTTACTATTAAAAATAAGTAAACTGGGATTTCAACCCAGCAAGCAAGGGAGACAGGAGCTCCCTGGACTGATACTTCAGTCAATGATAGATGAAACTTACTATTAAAACTTGATAAACTGGGATTCTAACCCAGCAAGCAAGGGAGACTGAAGCTCCCTGGACTGATACTTCAGTCAATAATAGATGAAACGTACTATTAAAACTAAGTAAACTGGCATTCCAACCCAGCAAAAAAGGGAGACAGGATCTCTCTGGACTGATACTTCAGTCAATAATAGATGAAACTTACTATTAAAACTAGATAAACTGGGATTCCAACCCAGCAAGCAAGGAAGACAAGATCTCCCGGGACTGATACTTTAGTCAATAATAAAAGAAACTTACTACAAACACTAGATAAGCTGGGATTCCAACCCAGCAAGCAAGGGACACAGGAGCTCCGTGGACTGATACTTCAGTCAATAATAGATGAAACTTACTATTAAAACTAGATAAACTGGGATTCCAACCCAGCAAGCAAGGGAGACAGGAGCTCCCTGGACTGATACTTCAGTGAATAATAGAAGAAACTTACTACTAAAACTAGATAAACTGGGATTCGAACCCAGCAAGCAAGGGAGACAGGAGCTCCCTGGACTGATACTTCAGTCAATAATAGATGAAACTTACTATTAAAACTAGATAAACTGGGATTCCAACCCAGCAAGCAAGGGAGACAGGAGCTCCCTGGACTGATACTTCAGTCAATAATAGATGAAACTTACTATTAAAACTAGATAAACTGGGATTCCAACCCAGCAAGCAAGAGAGACAGGAGCTCCCTGGACTGATACTTCAGTCAATGATAGATGAAACTTACTATTAAAACTAGATAAACTGGGATTCCAACCCAGCAAGCAAGGGAGACAGGAGCTCCCTGGACTGATACTTCAGTCAATAATAGATGAAACTTACTATTTAAACTAGATAAACTGGGATTCCAACCCAGCAAGCAAGGGAGACAGGAGCTCCCTGGACTGATACTTCAGTCAATAATAGATGAAACTTACTATTAAAAGTAAGTAAACTGGGATTCCAACCCAGCAAGCAAGAGAGACAGGAGCTCCCTGGACTGATACTTCAGTCAATAATAGATGAAACTTACTATTAAAACTAGATAAACTGGGATTCCAACCCAGCAAGCAAGGGAGACAGGAGCTCCCGGGACTGATACTTCAGTCAATAATAGATGAAACTTACTATTAAAAGTAAGTAAACTGGGATTCCAACCCAGCAAGCAAGGGAGACAGGAGCTCTCTGGACTGATACTTCAGTCAATAATAGATGAAACTTACTATTAAAAGTAAGTAAACTGGGATTCCAACCCAGCAAGCAAGGGAGACAGGAGCTCCCTTGACTGATACTTCAGTCAATGATAGATGAAACTTACTATTAAAACTAGATAAACTGGGATTCCAACCCAGCAAGCAAGGGAGACAGGAGCTCCCTGGACTGATACTTCAGTCAATGATAGATGAAACTTACTATTAAAACTAGATAAACTGGGATTCCAACCCAGCAAGCAAGGAAGACAAGATCTCCCGGGACTGATACTTCAGTCAATGATAGATGAAACTTACTATTAAAACTAGATAAACTGGGATTCCAACCCGGCAAGCAAGGGAGAAAGGAGCTCCCTGGACTGATACTTGAGTCAATAATAGATGAAACTTACTATTAAAACTAGATAAACTGAGATTCCAACCCAGCAAAAAAAGGGAGACAGGAGCTCCCTGGACTGATACTTCAGTCAATAATAGATGAAACTTACTATTAAAACTAGATAAACTGGGATTCCAACCCAGCAAGCAAGGGAGACAGGAGCTCCCTGGACTGATACTTCAGTCAATAATAGATGAAACTTACTATTAAACTAGATAAACTGGGATTCTAACCCAGCAAGCAAGGGAGACAGGAGCTCCCTGGACTGATACTTCAGTCAATAATAGATGAAACTTACTATTAAAACTAGATAAACTGGGATTCCAACGCAGCAAGCAAGGGAGACAGGAGCTCCCTGGACTGATACTTCAGTCAATAATAGATGAAACTTGCTCTTTAAACTAGATAAACTGGGATTCCAACCCAGCAAGCAAGGGAGACAGGAGCTTCCTGGACTGATACTGCAGTCAATAATAGATGAAACTTGCTATTAAAACTAGATAATGTGGGATTCCGGGCCAGCAACAACGGGAGACATGTGCTTTTTGAACTATTTGATATAAGAAACTCTGATGGTTATATAAAGCAATATGCACTTAGGTTAGCTGGGATTGCAACCCAGCAACAATGGGAGACAGTTTCTTTAAAACTGTTACATGTAGCTCTGATATTTATACAAAGGAATATACACCTAGGTCAACTGGGATTCCAACACAGCAACGGTGGGAGACAGGTTCTCGCTAAACTACTTTCTGTTAACTAGGACCAATGGGATTTACACCCAGTAAGTGTCCACGGGAGAAGAGAACTCACTAATGCCTTTACCCCTAATGCCCTTACTTGACTCACCACTGTTGTATCTTTGTAGGTTATAACGAGGCTTATGCTGGACGCTTTAAAAATATCTCAGTGGAGAAGTCGGAATGATTTTATTGTATTTATAGTATTACTGTATAAATTTGCGCTGTTGTTATTACAAGCAAAAAGCTGTTTGAGGGTTCATTGAGAGTCGACTTGCCTTTTTTTTGATATTACTTTTTTATGTTCCTGCCCACTTAAAATATCTGCTGATAGTTTGGCGTTAAACTTTATTTGTTATCTATATCCCTTATCGTTGCAAATCAAACGCAAAATCAGCCAGTGACATAAAACTTTATTTTGCCATAAATAATAAATAGGGTGGAGAGGAAAGGAGAAATAAATTATTATCGGGTCTTGAACAAAGCAAAAAAATATACTAGCAAATCCCTAGAACTGAGTCTAGGATCCCTTTGCAACTGAAAGAGGTCAATAAGTTGGAAAGCGTCTAAGGAAAAAAGCTTGAGAATTAATTCCACATGAAATAAGCTGTATTAGTTAAATTTAAGTCTGTTGGTAACATTTTCTAAGCGCTTGTTTCTTTTTCTTGAGCTTTTTATTTTCTAGATTGAACCTACCCAGCAATTAATTTGTTCATCACGTTGGGAGGCGTTTTCTACGCTTCAGGTATTATGGATATTTTTCTTTGCATTAGTCTCCTGTTTTCTTTTAAGAGCGGCACATATTGAGCACCATAACTGTTAAGGGCTGATATTATTTATGGGGGTGGAACTGATATACTCTAGAATAAGAGCACAGCATCGTAAGAGTTGTGCACGGGCTTCGTTTGTTTGTGAGAGAACAGAGAACTAAGAAGTGAACGACTGAAATCAACTCATTTATTCCTGCCGCTAACAGGAGCCAGCACTAAAAGTTTCTTATATGTGCTTATTACAATAAGAACGGTTAAACTAAAAAATAGTGTTTTGTGTGGCACGAGTACCTGTATTTTTAATGCTTGAAATACTTTATTTTGCTAACAGATGTTTACTGTATTGGTCGTTATCTTTACTGAGTTTAGGTTCGTTTTCAAATTGCACTTTTTCAGTGTACAAAGCTTGGAAAATCATCATCTGGTGAAACCCGTACAAGCTTATGAAAAAACACCAATAATGAAAGGTACGTGATCTCTTGATAAGACTTGAATAGCCCTTTTGACAACAGGTTTCGAGCAGGGGTAGTCGCAAAATAGCGGTTGGACTGCGCAAATCATTTAGAAAACTTATTAACGCGATAAAACATGAGCAAATAATAACCAATACTCAAATTTCTTTATCATTGATCTACGGTCTACTGATAAACATTAAACCTTTTTTTCCTGTTTTAGGACATGTTTCTCAAGTTGAACATCAGGAAAATTGCTTGCCTCTTACAACACAACTAAAGTGAAGATGATCGACCAAGATGAAATACTTTAGGAGCTTAACCTAATATTTTTTTTTTCATATATACAACAGCTGAATAAAACTTTGTAGAAATTTGCTGGAGTAGCAGTCATTTTCAAAGGAGGACTTTCCTTCTTACGAAAATGACTGCTACTGGGCAACAATGCCTTTTTTGTTCTGAAAGTATTAAGGATAGGTCTTTTCAAAATATCTCGAATGCTGATCGCGAAATACGATGGACTCTCGCCAACGTTTGGGGCACTGTTGGTAACTTGCGAGTACTATTGTCGGCTTCTTCGGCCTTCGTTAATCTTTGTGTTTACTAACGCGCGCTATTATAAACGCTTAAATGCCTTTCTCATATTTCGTACATTGTAATGAACACTCTCGCCATCTTTCGGGGTACTTTTGGTCACTTCCTACCACTATTGTTTACAACTTCGGCTTGCGTTAAATCTACATGTTTACTTACCATGCATTACCTCGAACCGGCGCTATCGTAAATGCCTACATGCCTTTCCGAAATTACGTTCTTTTGGAGATACTTTCGGTAACTTTCGACCACTATTATTGACTACACAATAACTTCGGCTTGCGTTAATCTTACACATAGACTAACCATTACTTCCAACACGCACTATCATAAACGCCTAAATGGCTTTGTCAAATTGCGTTTTTGTGTCATGAACACTCTCGCAATCCTTCAGGGTACTTTCGGTAACTTTCGACCACCATTGTTAACTACTTGGGCTACATGATTACTTACCATTGCAACGAACCGGCTCTATCGTAAACGCCTATATGCCTTTCCCAAATTGCGTTTTTTTGAGGGTACTTTCAGTAACTTTCAACCACTATCGTCGATTACTTCGGCTTGCGTTAACCGCTTCATACAAACTTATCATTACCTCGAACAGGCGCTATCGTGAACGCCTAAATGCCTTTGCCAAATTGCGTTCAATGTAATGAACGCCCTCACAATCCTTGGGGGTACTTTCGGTAACTTCCGACCATTATCATTGACTACTTCGGCTTGGTCAATCTTCATTTAAACTTACCATTACTTCGAAGGCGCGCTATTTTGAACGCTTAAATGCCTTTATCAACTGTTGAACACTATACAAATCAATGAACACTCTCGCAATACTTCGGGGGTACTTCCGGTAACTCACGACCACTATCATTGACTACTTCAGCTTGTGTCAATCTTCATACACTTACCACTACTTCGTACGCGCGCCATCGTGAACACTTAAAAGCCTTTGCCAACGCTTGTAAACACTATAAAATTAATGAACACTCTCGCAATACTTTGGGGGTACTTTCGGTAACTTTCGACCATTATCATTGACTACTTTGGCTTCGTCAATCTTCATTTAAACTTACCGTTACTTCGAACGCGCACCATCGTGAACACTTAAAAGCCTTCGCCAACTCTTGTAAACACTATAAAATTAATGAACACTCTCACAATACTTTGGGGGTACTTTCGGTAACTTTCGACCATTATCATTGACTACATCGGCTTGGTCAATCTTCATTTAAACTTGCCATTACTTGGAACGCGCGCTATCGTGAACACGTAAAAGCCTTTGCTAACTTGTGAACACTATAAAATTAATGAACACTCTTGCAAACTTTCGGGGGTATACTTACGCTTGGTCAATCTTCGTATAAACTTACCATTACTTCGTACACTCTCGCAATGCTTCGGGGATACTTCCGGTAACTCACGACCATTATCATTGACTACTTCGGCTTGTGTCAATCTTCATTTCAACTTACCATTACTTCGAACGCGCGCCATCGTGAACACTTAAAAGAAGGGCGGGTAAATGTTGGGCGGTGAAACGAGCGCTCCGCTCTTCATTTAATGTGTGATGCGGAGTAGGACTGACACGAGCGCTCTTTTCGGGCTTCCGGTGCGCTTGAAGGCCGGCGAAATTTTCCTTTTTGCAAACCGGAAATTCTATTTTCTTTCTGTAATTTCAGGCTACAATGTTAAACAGATAAATTCGTTTCATAACACTATCAATAAACAGTTTCATATGTTTGTGTCTGTATGCCTATAAGTCAAACTTGTTGGTCGTATAATGCCAAAAGTTGAGTTTAACTTGAGAGTGTTGAATACCTCCTCCTTCCACTAAATATCACCTAATCGTCTTTCGCCGTTTCGTTTGCAAAAGCTTAACACTTCTTAACCTCAATTTTTACATATGTTAAAGGCGGAGAAATTTTATATAACATAACCAAAAATTAGATTGATATATTTTGATATAGTGGCGTTGTACTGCTTCAAACTTTGCTTCTCGGGTGCAACGCGCCATGGCGATTCGCGCAATACGTCGCAAATCCGGCAACCGCATGTAAACAAACTTTATTGAGGTTAGTTGCAGGTTTTTTCCTCCGTTTTTCTCTCTAAAACAAACCAAGGTAAACAGTAAAAACTGAGGGGAAACTAATTTTGAAGTTTGAGATTTTTTTCAAAATTAAAAAGAAGGATGATGGTGATTTAAATTAGCATAATTTCACCTTGCACGAGCTGCACGCATTTATAAAATACACGTCATCTAGTTATGAAAAACGATCTTATGTCTTTTTGTTTTGCCATGGATGACATGGATGAGATTTTCCTTCGTGTTTTAGACAGTACTTAGTTGTTTTTGTTTTGGAATAACATCGACATTGGCGAGTAAGAGAACGAAAATATAATTCAGTGGTAGAGTCATGGAAGTAGGAAGTAATACGAGAAACCCTTTGAAAGAGATGTTTGTCTACTCAATTAAACCTCCCGCAAAAAATTGCAACATTTGCCGCTAGGAGACAGCGTACCAGCACAAAGGAAGGAGGAAGCAGTTGCAAGAAAACAAATCAAGCCGCCATAATTCAGTGACAGCGGCAGTGCCATGGACAAACCACATCATTAAATCGTGTAATGCTAAACGGGGAACGACAGTGAAAATGGCTTCAAGACTAATAGATCTAATTAGCAGAAAAACAAATTGCACGTGCAGCACACTTTTTCTTCTAATTAGCAAAAAACAAATTTGCACGTGCAGCACGCTTTTTTGTCTTTCCCTTGCCCTTGTTTTGCACGACTACAACGCTGTTTTGTACTACTAAAACGTCAAACTTCCTAGTTACCCACTATTTTTATGGAGAAATTGTCGTATGTGGTTACCAAATATTTCGTTTCCAGTGTTCATGTTCGCTTTTATTTTTCACTGCCGCTCATTTTCACCTTGCTGGCCGCTATCATTTCTCATTTTCTCACCGCCGCTTTGAATTTCCATGTTTTTCTTCCTTCGAATTTTCAATGACTCGCTCCAGCTCTTTCTCTGTTATCCACGTTTGTGTACACATAAAACATAACGCCGAAAAAGACACGACTTTTTTCTTGCTAAAAGTCCGGGCGGCCATGTGATTTCCTTCCAAATAAAACCTTGAGTTGCATTTAGGTTCCCATACCTGTTGATTGAGTTATTTTACAATGGTATGCCTGTGGTGCGGACGGTCACTCGCTCGGTGTAGAGTCACGTGATTACCAAATTTTCTGAGATGGGTAATTTACCACATTTCCTTAGCTATGGGGCTCCGCCAACGCGCGCTTCGCGCGCGGGTGGAGCTCCGCTATTATTAAACACTGTCGCAATACTTCAGGGGTACTTTCGGTAACTTCGACCATTATCATTGACTACTTCGGCTTGCGTCAATCTTCATTTAAACTTACCATTACTTCGAACGCGCACCATGGTGAACACTTAAAAGCCTTTGCCAACTTGTGAACACTTGCTTGTGAACACTTGCTTGTGTCAATCTTCATACACTTACCACTACTTCGTACGCGCGCCATCGTGAACACTTAAAAGCCTTTGCCAACGCTTGTAAACACTATAAAATTAATGAACACTCTTGCAATCCTTCCGGGGTACTTTCGGTAACTTTCGACCTTTATCATTGACTACATCGGCTTGGTCAATCTTCATTTAAACTTGCCATTACTTCGAACGCCCGCTATCGTGAACACTTAAAAGCGTTTGCCAACTTGTACACACTATAAAATTAATGAACACTCTCACAATACTTGGGGGGTAGTTTCGGTAACTTTCGACCATTATCATTGACTACATAGGCTTTGTCTTCATTTAAAGTTGCCATTACTTCGAACGCGCGCTATGGTAAACACTTAAAAGCCTTTGCCAACTTGTGAACACTATAAAATTAATGAACACTCTTGCAATCCTAGGGGGGTACTTAAATGCCTTTGTCAACTGTTGAACACTATGCAAATCAACGAACACTCTCCCAATGCTTCGGGGGTATCTCCCGTAACTCACGACCACTATCATTGACTATTTTAGCATGTGTTAATCTTCATATACACTTACCATTACTTCGAACGCACGCCATCGTGAACACTTAAGACTATAAAATTAATGAACACTCTCACAATTCTTCACGGATACTTTCGGTAACGTTCGACCATTATCTTTGACTACTTCGGCTTGGTCAGTCTTCATTTAAACTTACGATTACTTCGAACGCGCGCTATGGTGAACACTTAAAAGCGTTTGCCAACTTGTAAACACTATAAAATTAATGAACACTCTTGCAATCCTAGGGGGGGTACTTTTGGTAACTTTCGACCACTATCATTGACTACTTCGGCTTGGTCAATCATCATTTAAACTTATTATTACTTTGAACGCGCCCTATTTTGAACGCTTAAATACCTCTGTCATCAGGCGTTATTTTTCCCCCCCTCGAGCCAAAAAAGCAAAGAAGCAAAAAATAAATAAATAATTAACGCCTCATCTCAGGTTAACTGTTGAACACTATACAAATCAATGAACACTTTCGCAATGCTTCGGGGGTACTTCCCGTAACCCACCACCACTATCATTGACTACTTAAGCTCGTGTCAATCTTCATACACGCTTACAATTACTTCGTACGTGCGCCATCGTGAACACTTAAAAGCCTTTGCCAACTCTTGTAAACACTATAAAATTAATGAACACTGTCGCAATACTTCGGGGGTGCTTTCGGTAACTTCGACCATTATCATTGACTACTTCGGCTTGGTCAATCTTCATTTAAACTTACCATTACTTCGAACGAAAGCCATGGTGAACACTTAAAAGCGTTTGCTAACTTGTAAACACTATAAAATTAATGAACACTTTCGCAATAGTTCGGATGTACTTTCGGTAACTTTCGACCATTATCATTGACTACATCAGCTTGGTCAATCTTCATTTAAACTTGCCATTACTTTAAACGCGCGTTATCCTGAACACTTAAAAGCGTTTGTCAACTTGTAAACACTATAAAATTAGCGAACACTTTCGCAATACTTCCGGGGTACTTTCGGTAACTTTCGACCATTATCATTGACTACATCGGCTTCGTCAATCTTCATTTAAACTTACCATTACTTTGAACGCGCGCCATGGTGAACACTTAAAAGCTTTTGCCAACTTGTGAACACTAAAAATTAATGAACACTCCTGCAATCCTTCCGGGGTACTTTCGGTAACTTTCGGCCTTTATCATTGACTACATCGGCTTGGTCAATCTTCATTTAAACTTGCCATTACTTGGAACGCGCGCTATCGTGACCACTTAAAAGCGTTTGCCAACTTGTACACACTATAAAATTAATGAACACTCTCACAATACTTTGGGGGTAGTTTCGGTAACTTTCGACCATTATCATTGACTACATAGGCTTTGTCTTCATTTAAAGTTGCCATTACTTCGAACGCGCGCTATGGTGAACACTTAAAAAAGTTTGCCAACTTGTAAACACTATAAAATTAATGAACACTCTTGCAATCCTAGGGGGGTACTTAAATGCCTTTGTCAACTGTTGAACACTATGCAAATCAATGAACACTCTCCCAATGCTTCGGGGGTATCTCCCGTAACTCACGACCACTATCATTGACTATTTTAGCATGTGTTAATCTTCATATGAACACTCTTGCAATTCTTCAGGGGTACTTTCGGTAACGTTCGAGCATTATCTTTGACTACTTCGGCTTGGTCAGTTTTCATTTAAACTTACCATTACTTCCAACGCGCGCTATCGTGAACACTTAAAAGCGTTTGTTAACTTGTAAACACTATAAAATTAATGAACACTTTCGCAATGCTTCGGGGGTACTTTCGGTAAGTTTCGACTACTCATTGACTACTTCGGCTTGCGTCAATCTTCATTTCAACTTACCATTACTTCGAACGCGCGCCATCGTGAACACTTGAAAGCCTTTGCCAACTCTTGTAAACACTATAAAATTAATGAACACTCTCGCAATACTTCGGGGGTAGTTTCGGTAACTTTCGACCATTATCATTGACTACATCGGCTTGGTCTTCATTTAAACTTGCCATTACTTCGAATGCGCGCTATGGTAAACACTTAAAAGCCTTTGCCAACTTGTAAACACTATAAAATTAATGAACGCTCTTGCAATCCTAGGGGGGTACTTTTGGCAACTTTCGACCACTATCATTGACTACTTCGGCTTGGTCAATCTTCATTTAAACTTAAACGCGCCCTATTTTGAACGCTTAAATGTCTTTGTCATAAGGCGTTATTTCTCCCTCCCACCCCCTTGAGCCAAAGAAGCAAAGAAGCAAAAAAATAAATAAATAATTAACGCCTGATCTCAGGTTAACTGTTGAACACTATACAAATCAATGAACACTTTCGCCATTCTTCGGGGGTACTTCCCGTAACTCACGACCACTATCATTGACTACTTAAGCTCGTGTCAATCTTCATATACGCTTACAATTACTTCGTACGCGCGCCATCGTGAACACTTAAAAGCCTTTGCTAACTCTTGTTGTAAACACTATAAAATTAATGAACACTGTCGCAATACTTCGGGGGTACTTTCCGTAACTTTTGACCACTATCATTGACTACTTCTTTATTTAAACGTACCTTTGCTTCGAACGCGCGCTATGGTGAACACTTAAAAGCGTTTGCTAACTTGTAAACACTATAAAAGTAATGAACACTCTCGCAATACTTCGGGGGTACTTTCGGTAACTTTTGACTAATTGACTACTCATTGACTACTTCGTTTTGCGACAATCTTCATTTAAACTTGCCATTACTTCCAACGCACGCTATCGTGAACACTTAAAAGCCTTTGCCAACTTGTGAACACTATAAAATTAATGAACACTCTTGCAATCCTTCGAGGGTACTTTCGTTAACTTTCGACCCCTATCATTGACTACTTAGGCTTGGCCAATCTTCATATAAACTTACCATTACTTCGAACGCCCGCTATTTTTAACGCTTAAATGCCTTTCTCAACTGTTGAACACTATACAAATCAATGAACACTCTCGCAATGCATCCGGGGTACTTCCCGTAACTCACGCCCTCTATCATTGACTAATTAAGCTTGTGTCAATGTTCTCATACGCTTACCATTACTTCGTACGCGCGCCATCGTGAACACTTAAAAGCCTTTGCCAACGCTTGTAAACACTATAAAATTAATGAACACTGTCGCAATACTTCGGGGGTGCTTTCGGTAACTTCGACCATTATCATTGACTACTTTGGCTTGCGTCAATCTTCATTTAAACTTACCATTACTTCGAACGCAAGCCATGGTGACCACTTAGAAGCGTTTGCTAACTTGTAAACACTATAAAATTAATGAACACTGTCGCAATACTTCGGGGGTGCTTTCGGTAACTTCGACCATTATCATTGACTACTTTGGCTTGCGTCAATCTTCATTTAAACTTACCATTACTTCGAACGCAAGCCATGGTGACCACTTAGAAGCGTTTGCTAACTTGTAAACACTATAAAATTAATGAACACTTTCGCAATAGTTCGGATGTACTTTCGGTAACTTTCGACAATTATCATTGACTACATCGGCTTGGTCAATCTTCATTTAAACTTGCCATTACTTTGAACGCGCGCTATGGTGAACACTTAAAAGCGTTTGCCAACTAGTAAACACTATAAAATTAATGAACACTCTCGCAATACTTTGGGGGTACTTTCAGTAACTTTCGACTACTCATTGACTACTTCGGCTTGCGTTAATCTTCATTTAAACTTGCCATTACTTCGAACGCGCGTTATCCTGAACACTTAAGAGCCTTTGCCAACTCTTGTGAACGCTATAAAATTAATGAACACTCTTGCAATCCTTAGGGGGTACTTTCGGTAACTTTCGACCCCTATCATTGACTAAATCGGCTTGGTCAATCTTTATATAAACTTACCATTACTTCGCACGCGCGCTATTTTGAACGCTTAAATGCCTTTGTTTACTGTTGAACACTATACAAATCAATGAACACTCGCGCAATGCTTCCGGGGTACTTTCTGTAACTCACGACCACTATCATTGACTACTTCAGCTTGAGTCAGTCTTATTACATGGTTACCATTACTTCGTACGCGCGCCATCGTGAACACTTAAAAGCCTTTCTCAACGCTTGTAAACACTATAAAATTAATGAACACTCTCGCAATACTTCAGGGGTACTTTCGGTAACTTCAACCATTATCATTGACTACTTCGGCTTGGTCAATCTTCATTTCAACTTACCATTACTTCGAACGCGCGTCATGGTGAACACTTAAAAGCGTTTGCCAACTTGTAAACACTATAAAATTAATGAACACTCTCGCAATACTTCGGGGGTACTTTCGGTAACTTTCGACTACTCATTGACTACTCATTGACTACTTCGGCTTGAGTCAATCTTCATTTAAACTTGCCATTACTTCGAACGCGCGCTATCGTGAACACTTAAAAGCCTTTGCCAACTCCTGTGAACACTATAAAAATTAATGAACACTCTCGCAATCCTTCGGGGGTACTTTCGATTACTTTCGACTACTATCATTGACTACTTAGGCTTTGCCATCGAACGCGCTCTATTTTGAACACTTAAATGCCTTTGTCATCTGTTGAACACTGTAGAAATCAATGAACACTCTCGCAATGCTTTGGGGGTATTTCCCTTAACTCGCGACCACTATCATTGACTACTTCAGCTTGTGTCAATCTTCATATACACTTACCATTACTTTGTACGCGCGCCATCGTGAACACTTGAAAGCCCTTGCCAACTCTTGTAAACACTATAAAATAATCCTTCGGGGGTACTTTCGGTAACTTCGACCACTATCATTGTCTACTTCGGCTTGCCCAATTTTTATTTAAACTTAAGATTACTTTGAACGCGCGCTATCGTGAACACTTAAAAGGCAAACTCTTGTGAACACTATAAAAATTAATGAACACTCTCGCAATCCTTCGGGGGTACTTTCGGTAACTTTTGGCCGCTATCTTTGACTACCTCGGCTTGCTGATTACCTCGAACGCGCGCTTAAATGCCTTTACGAGCTTCGCGCAAGACCTCCTTTATCATGATTTCCTGTGACCCGTAAATCTAAAAGGCACCTCTAGCTGTCGCCACTCTATAAACCAAATTTATACCGACTTGCTTGATGTTGTTTTTTTTTAACACTGTATTTACATTAACTTTCTCACGCTCTTGTTAAATTCCTGTCGCTATTATCAATTATTTTATGCGTTTGTAAGGTATAGAGTGCTTTAGTAATCTTTATTTGCTTTCATAATACGCTTTCGATGGCTCGATTCTGTAAACTTGCAAACGTGTATCATGGTCAACTTCGTTAACTTAGTGTTACCCTTTGTGTTACCCGATCTTGTCATTCTCGTTCCTTAACTGTCGTCTTGGTTACTTGGGTTTGTATGAATGTGGTTATCTCAAAACCTTTTATAATTTTGTTGCAATTAAAGTAGTAAACTTTATTAACAAATAAAATTCTGCGCTCAATACTCGTTTAATATGGTGTTTGTGATAAAAATAAAATATATATGTTCATTGTTGATGTCACATAAACATTAAAACTCAGTTTAAGAATATTTCTGTTTGAGGGTAGACATTTGTTTTGTGTCTAATGTGAATGAGATTTGGTTGATGTACATAACGTTATACATAATAAGCTTTATGTAATGTAAAGAAGCTGAAAGGATAAGCCACATAAAGAATGTGGAATAGTGGGTTGTAAGCTATATGTTCTGTAAAAATATATTAAGCTGCAACTGTTGAATTAATAAAGGTACTGAATTTTCAAGAAACTGTATATGAAACCGTGTAATACTGTGAAAGGTTTGAACCCAGGAGTCATTTCAAAAGGTTGAGTTTGATCGTCCGGGTGAACGTAGTCCTGAATAGGACTGTTGTTGTTGACAGTGACTGACGTTTCGACAACCTGCGCGGTAGTCATCTTCAGAGTCAAAGAGAGTTGTATCACGTCAGTTGATGGTATTATACTCTGGTTATTGATCTGATTGGTCAGTTATGTCGCGATGTTATTGGTCGTCTGTCAGTTAAGCCGTGATGTTATTGGCTATGAAGACTCGTAATCAGTGATTGGTGCGTTTCGATCCGTCTATTGTCGCAGTTAAACAGTCGTCTATTGTTAGTCAAATTGTTAGTTCTCCAGTTGTTCTCTCGTAGTTAGTTTTGCTTGATCTCGTCAATAAGTCGTTTGTACGGCGCTGGTAACTGTTGACTACGATTCAGGGGCGTTTGTTCTAAGTTAGTAAACCAGCTTTCTAAAGTAAGACGTTGATAGTAGTCTGTAGAATACGTTATACATGTCGCAGAGTCCCAGTCAATTTGATGTTTCGTCTTTAAATGGTGCTCAGCAATGGGATCGTAACGCACCAATCACTGATTACGAGTCTTCATAGCCAATAACATCACGGCTTAACTGACAAACGACCAATAACATCGCGACATAATTGACCAATCAGATCAATAACCAGAGTATAATACCATCAACTGACGTGATACAACTCACTTTGACTCTGAAGATGACTACCGCGCAGGTTGTCGAAACGTCAGTCACTGTCAACAATAACAGTCCTATTCAGGACTACGTTCACCCGGACGATCAAACTCAACCTTTTGAAACCGTGTAATATTAAATAAAATTGTTTTAATCTGAAATTAAGCTTGCAAATTATAATTTTACCACAGTAATGAGAATTGAGCGCTATCCATTTTGTGCTCGCAGATGTCTAAGCAAAAAAAGAAAAAGAAACTGGGAGAGAAGTGAATGGTTCACTCGATCGAAGCTTATTGTTCTGGTTTGCCTTCGAACCGCAATGGTTTTATTCGCTTTCAATTCAATAGCTCCTCTTCTCTCGTTGATATCGAATTTCGTGTCCGCTCCGTCGTCTTCTTCGACTTACATGATCGCTCCGAAACCAGATCCAGTTCGTCTCGAAAGCAAGCGCATGAAATTCTTACGACAGTCACAATTTTTTTGCAACATTAACTCCCAGCGGTTTAACTCGCCAAATTAGGCAGCTGTTTCCTTGAAGGTACATGGAATTCATCCCAAAAGATGTAAGTTCCAATAAAGGGGGATTGTCCTCTCGAGTAGCCTGGACATGAAAATTTTGAATACGCGGCGTCCACGTTATTTGTGCACGCCTCGTTGATAGGTCGAATTACGGCCCCTTTTCGAAAAGCGCACCATTTCGAGACCCAACCTCCTCCTCAATTTAACACCACCTCCTTTCTCAATCAAAAGTATTCACTGTGAAAAATAACTGTGAAAAATGAATCATTAGGGGACATCACGCTATCGGATGTTAAAGACGCGGCCGCGATTAATTTTAAATTAATATAAGCCTTATTCACCGAAGTGGTATGGTTGTGAATTGTGCAAGATAATAACCGGCGAGCTTAACAGCCAGTCAACCTAGGTACTTGACGAGGCTGAGCCAATCAGAGCGGACAGGAATCTTATAAAAATCTTATAAAAACTACACATAAAACTTCTGTAAAATATTCATAAAAATAAAACGTCCACATCAATGTTATATAAATACAAATTTCCGGCAAAACCCCTTCACAATTCAGAATTCTAAGATACTAAATAAAAACTAAATAGATGTCCACGATAGAAAAATATTTACAATTTTGAATAATTTAAGATTGGGAAAAGGAGAATCAAGCATTACTAAGAAAATAACTATAAAATCTAGGCCTAAAATTATGAGTGCAGATGTAGACCAGCTACAGCGAAAGTGAAAGGAATTAGTTGCCGGCAATAGAATGCGTTGCAGTTTTCCGGCGTTCAATTGAAACAAAGACGGGGTTCAATTTGAGGCCGGGAATCCTCTTTCGAGCTCCTCAGGGGCTCACTTTTTCCAAGCACGTTTAAGTGAAAAAACAAAAACTGACCAGGCACATGAAGTTGGAGATCGTGCAGTCAACCATCAAAGACAAATCCGAACTTCCACTACGTTAAGAAACAATACAGGATCAAGTGTTACATTTGTAATACAGTTTACCATTTAAGGGGTCTTGAAAGACAGCCGGGCTTAATAACTTTCTTTCCAGGGAAAGGGGGAGGGGGGTATTCGGAGAGAGGGGACGTAATAAATTTATGGTAGCTAAAGCAACAAGAGTGAGCCTAGACTGGTGTAGACTACGAATAGTCCCTCCAGGAAGAGACGAGAGGGCGAGTGAATATCATTTTCGTACGATTTTACTGCCCCCGAAATGATCCAGACTGCCCGAATTAATCCCCAACCCTGAAATGATCCCCAGTTAATTTTAGGAATGGAATGATGTCCCGAATCATAATCATAATATAATAACGTGGCCCAAATATTGAGTTCGACAAGTAAGTTAAAACGGGTGAAACTATAGTTCTACGAAGTTGTAGATTTAATACAGGGCGAATATTATTTTGTTGCCATGGCTTTCACCACAATTCCGATATTAAAGCGGAGCGCCGTTAGTCAGTTGAGGTGACTCGACCCAGTTTTTTTGGGGGGGTACCATCCTACTTTGAAGCTGTCTGGTATCTCCACCTTTACTTTTATTGTAAGTCTAACACATAGAATGGATAACATATAGATCAATCTACAATATAACATAAAATTTTTGGCGATCGGAGTAAATGTCACGTGGTTATAATGCCACACCCCTTTGAGGTCTGAGTCGAAAATCTGCTGTTGCCGGCATTTTTTCGTGAAAGTCTCTCGGCTACACATAGTGCGCATTAGTGCCTTGCGCTGAACAGAGTTTCACCAAAATCGCATAGACCCAATTCGAGAAATTCAGCGGTTACCAAATTTAGGTCATAATTCATGCGAAAATGATAAGCAAACTTTACACAATTATATCTAATAAACTATGAGATTCATCCCTTTATTTTGGGCATCGTTATAACAGATTGGTCCTTGCAAGTCAGCAAAACGCTTTAGGGCCTTGTGAATGCGCGCGATTTCGAGCAGAGCAAACATATAGAAATTATAGTTTTCGCTATTTGTTGACGTTTCCCAGCGTTTAAGAGTCCTTCTCACGAGAAAAAGCATTTTCTTAAAAATTCGGAGTTTTTTTTCCTTCAAATTTTTTCAGGGCCACAATTGATTAACTAACTACCCGCACTCTGAATTTCATGGTCATTGAAAAACTGTGACATTATCTTCTATAAGCCCAAACTTGAGTAAACATTGAAGATTTTTAGCGTTTTGGCCGAGTTTGTGCTTTGGGAGTTGTCTATTGTTTCTAGTCTGTCATTATACAGCATTCTTGTTCAGCACGCGTGCAATGACCAGGCTTGGCGGACTTCCGAATGCTCACCGAGATGTATGAGAAAATAGAAGGGATTCCCGTCACGAGTTGGTTTAATTATTGGCTTGCATTAAACCTATGAAAAAATGATATTTTTTAATAGTAAGTAGATTTAGTGTGTAGCACTTTTTGATTTTTTTTGCAAAGGCACAAGAAGCACGAGAATTGATTAAAAATTGTAAGTTAAACCTCTGTGTATCACACGATGGCCTTTCTCACTGTACCAAAATTGTCATATCTCGGTGAGCATTCGGAAGTCAGCCAAGCGCGGTCATTGCACGCGTGCTGAACAAGAATGCTGTATCATGACAGACTAGAAATAATAGACAACTCCCCAAACACACACAAACGCTTTTTTAACGCGAATTTATGGTAGTTGCTTAGCTGAATATCCATTCGCCGCGCAAAAATTCTTTGCTTGAGACAAAACAGGTAATTAAATTAAAGCAATTTTCGATTTCACATACACCCACAGGAATGGGTCTTCCTTCACAGCATAGCATTCAGTAACAGAATTCTCTTATGGGCATCTATCTCTTTTTCAATCTAATCACAACAAACTATGACGACTACGTCAGTTCACGAAGTTTCATCCACCTCTGACTTGGTAGAAGCTGCTGACTAGTATCGAGGAGAATTTCTGCTGTACATTTCGATCTCGCTTTGACCTCTCCCCTGTTCGGTATTTGATTCACAATTCTGTTTGTGTTTGCATTTGAAGAGCCTTCGTTCACAGCAAAACTTTTTTCGGAATTTGCTTCTGAAAGTGCGATTCATCCCAGCGTATATAAAAGGATTTATTGTATTTGACAGATAAATAAAGAAACAAGCAAGGAGTTCAATATTTCGTGGCAGCTTCTCAACGACATGGAGGTGCCTTACAACAACGATCACCCAAAATGGGATCCAGCATATCATGAACGCGAACACAACCACAAAGAGAGACTTACTAAGCTTCAGTTCTTGCACGGTGATGCTTGAGCCTGTTGCGCCCCTGTGAATCGTAGATGACATAGTGGCATTGTGCTGTCGGATCATCTTTGCAACCTTTATGTAGCTGAATATTGTAGTCAATAAAGGAGTTAAAAAGAAAAAACCGAGGACAATGGCGTAGTGGACAACTTTTCCAGTTTGATTGAGATGAGCCGGAACGCACAGGGCATATCCTGGGACAAACACATAGTCTTGAAGACCTGTTAACTTTGGAACAGGGATGTAGCAAGCAAGGAGGATCCATGCACAGGCCAATAATGCTCGTGACTTCCACGGTGAAAAGATTCTCTTGTATTGCTGCTCCGACTTACAAATCCTCATGTACCTGTTAAATGCTGTTAAACCCATAGTGACGGGTGAAACGTACACCACAAACATAACCATGTACGCTTGAAAGTTGCAGATCACTCGGCCATAAACCCATTCGCCTGTTATAAGCACACCCAATGAAAAAGACATGAGAAATACACCGGACATTAAATCACTTAAAGCAAGTGCGATGATATACAGGTTGGTGGTTGTGCGTAGTCGTGTGTTCTTGCAAACTGCAATGCACACCATTATGTTACCTGTTAACGACAGAACGTTGAAAATTATCATGGAGAAGACCTCTACGGTGGTTAAAAGTACACTACGATTGGTTAAAACGTCCGCCATTCTGAGATATAAGAAAAACCAATTAAGTAAACTGTATTTTGGTTTCAATTCTAGATTACGAGATTGCTAATACTAGCTCATGTCTTTGAGGCGGAGCTTACCAAGGATTTTAACCGCAAAATTTGAAGAATGCGACATCCATAGAAACTTGCCAAAATTCAAAACTTTCTAAACTTAATATCAGTACTGGGTTTTTTATGGCTTGTCTTATAGATATATTTTCATATTGTTTCGCAACACAGAAAAGAATAAGCAACAACAACAAAAGAAAAAGTGGCCGGCCGCCCTAAGTGCTCAGAAATGGCTTGAATTGCCGAGTGTGAATGTTCTCGTACCCTGTTAAAAAAATTGTTTCACACTTCTCTTGGAAAAAAGATGCAAATCGCTACAAATCAGAGAAACGGATTCAGCCTTATAAAGAATGAATTTGTAATTATGAAAATATCTGGCTCTTAAAATTTGACTGACAATATAAGTACACCCATCGTCTCACGCACAACACTCGTCACAGAAGCATGATTTTTTTCAGAGGGACATTACTCGTCACAAGGGCAACAAATGTCAAATATCATCATTCAAATTTATTAATAAAATGAAGTATACTTTTACGCTATCCAGACAGGGCTTTTATTTTGCTTCCTGTGACCGGTAGTGGGATGGGGGCTCCAAACTTCAAAACCGCTCATGATACGGCCACCAAAATTACACAGAATATTGTACCCACAATTTCCAGTATCTATGCCTAACTTGATTGACACAATGAGGTAACTTTACGTCACAATTACGTCATATTCTTGATTTTTATTGGCAGAAACCAACTTACATCATTTTTTCTTCTCAACCGAAAAATACTTTATAAATAGTAAGGTGTCTGACAAAGTCAAGAAGTTGGCTGACATATAGTCTGCTACACAGCCGTTTTTAGTGTCGTCCGGAGCGTTGCGTGACGACACTAAAATCGGCTGTGTAGCAGACTAGCTGACATAGAAATCATCTTTAACCACTGAATAGCGATGATTTAAGGATGACGTCATCAAAGGATCTAAGCCATGCCATCTGCCATCTTGGATCCGCCATTTTAAATTATTTGAATGTGTTCAATTTCACGTTAAAAACCCGTATTAAATATAGACAATCGTGATAGAAAAAAATCTATATAAAACGGTGCTTAGGAAGCAAAAAAAAAAGAAAAACGAAAGAAAAAAGTCCTCAATTTGTAACATTCCGAGAGAAATTAACACTGGTAAGATTTGAACCCAACTTCTGCCACTTGGTCATTTTTTTTTCTCAAATCAGTTACGGAAAAGTCTGGGATACACTAACTGCTTTAAACTTCATAAATAGTGCTAAATCAAGTGTAATTAATAAGTCATTATAACGTCAATGTTGACTTGACGTACACGTCACGACTATCAAAAAAGGGTCCTAGATAACTTGTTCGGAAAAGTCGCTGATTTTAGTGGTCATAGCTAAAACGGTTTTGAAGTTATTTAGCCTTTTAGCGTGGGGGGATCCAAACGCCTCCCTGGTGTCAATAGGAATAAGTTTAATAAGTGAATTTGTGCTCTCAGTTCCTTTTCCTTTTGTGTCTCGATTTGGGGTATAAAATTGTTTAGAAGTGATAATAAGGCATAAGCTGCCTTTTTTTCGTAACAGTTTAACTCCTTTCTGAAGTAAACACGACTGGAAGAGTGGATCCCTGCCTGCCCTCTTGAATCGTTTTTGCACTACTCTAGCAGACACACCCACAGCATTGCGTCTTTGTCCACAGCAGAGTATTTTTCGGAATTCCCTTCTAAATATAGGATTCATCCCTGCGTATATAAACGGATTCACTGTATTGGAGAAATACATACAAAAATTACAGAGGAGTTCGACATTACGTGGCATCGTCGCGACGAGACGAAGCGTCTCAAAATAACGATAACCCAAAATGGGATCCAGCATATCATGAACGCCAGCACAACTGCGAAAAGTGATTTGCTTATCTTGATCTCACGCATAGTAATGTGGCTGAATGTTTCGCTTCTCTGGATTGTAGTTGATGCATCGGCGTTGTGCTGTTGGATCATCTCTGCAATTTTTATGTAACTAAATATTGCTGTTAGTAACGGGATTAAGAGGAAACATATGACTACAAAGGCATAGTGAAACATTTTTCCAATTTCGCTTAGGTGGGCTGGAGCGCAAAGGGCTCATCCCGGGACGAAGACAAAATCCTGAAGACCAGCTAACTTCGGTGCAGCAGTATAACAAGCGACAAAAATCCATACACAGGCAAGCAAGCCGCGAGACTTCCACGGTGAAAAGATTCTCTTGTACTGCTGCTCCGACTTGCAAATCCTCGTGTATCTGTTGAAAGCCATTAAACCCATCGTTACTGGTGTAATGTAGATAACAAACCCACCGAAGAAACCATGAAAGTTGCAAGAAACTGAGCCAAAAACCCAATTGCTTGTTATTAACACACCGGTTGAGAAGGGTATTACAACTACAGTTGAAATCAAGTCACTCAAAGCCAATGCGATGATATAGAGATTTGATGTTGTGCGTAGTCGACTGTTCTTGTAAACAGAAATCGAAATTTAAAAGTCCTACGCTCTGTATTTTAGTAGAGATCAGTTGTGCAGAAGAATGGCATGTTTCTATCAGCTGGATCACCTTGTCTCTTCATTTCGAAATTTCTGTTTTAGTTAATTATTTCATGGACATTTTAATGGAAGGCAATTTTTTTTCGTTATTGTGATAATGCACGGATACTGGATTGGGTTAGATACTGTAAACAATAGTGTAATAACTATCCACCAGTTTGTTTGTTTTGCAAAACTACCAAGTTTTCTGCAACCAGATTTTCCCTTCCATTTGCCAAAGGATTGTAAATGGAAAGGTACCATACTTTTCTTGCTCGACAAGTAAACCAAACTAATCGCTATAATAAGTGTCTCCACGTAAACGCGGAAAACTTTTATCTCTCAGTTCCCCTTATGCTTTTGTCAAAGTATAAAACCCACGACTTTGCCCACCAATTAAATTATTAAAAAGCTGGTCAGTTTCAAATGTTGGCCACTTTTACTTTAAGGCCAAAATTGACGATAATAGCTAAACTCTTTTGCCGCTTGTGAGGCAAAAAAACACTACAGTGAATAAACTCTTCAAAAGTTGTGGTTTTTTTTTTCAAGTTTTGAGAAAGACCAGTTAGTGAAGATCCATTGACACTGTTAAAAAGAGCTGGAAACTTACCAAGCTTACCAGCAGGTGATACATTGGAAATGAGCAAAGATATCGCTCCATAATAAAGACGCGAAATTTTACAAACGTTCGTATGGTGGGGGCACGAACTTGCCTCCTCCCCTCTTCCCTCCCCTCCGCTCCCCTCCCCTCCTTTCCACTCCCCATCATATAAACGCCTGGAAAATATTCAATGACTATATCTTCCTAAAATTTTCAATGGCTATATCTTCGTTAGGTTTCAACAAATCTCGTTTAAAAAGGAATAATTAAGGGCAGGACAAGCATTTTTGATATTGTAGACAATGGTCCAATATTGGTGCAATATTGTCATCCACCTGTTTGTTTTGCATGCAAGAAACGAAAGTTTTCCTTGAAGAGGTTTTCCCACAAACTTTAAAAAAAAAAAAGCAGTGTCAATACACGGAAGGTCTGGCAAATTTTTCATAAACAAGGGAAAAGCAACAGCTATAATTTTTCTCTACCTTTTTCTAGGACCCCTCCTAGTTACGCCACTGTTTCTGTCAAATTTTATACAAACAATAATTATGTTTTTTAATATAGTAGGGCAGGGTTTCACTCTTGGATATTGTGGACGAGAAATAGCCCAATTATTATTCACCTGTTTCAGTTTGTTTTCAATCCTGGATAAGGAAAAAATTGCTACAAATAGTTTTTCTCCAGGTAACCATCGAAAATTTGAAATAATTTGTCCAATCCTCTAAATCATATCATGAACTTTCCATTTGTGAAAGTAATCCACCTTCACCTTTAGTATACAGCTCAATTGTTTAAAGACTCTCCCTGTTTTAAGTTTTGGTTCATTCTTAATCTTCACAAAATCAATTAAAACTTCAAAACGCTTGCCTGATTAAAGCATAAAATCATCCATTAACAAGGCGTTTTCAAAGTGGTTCACCCCCTGCGGTGAATAATAATCACAAAAACGGAAATTTCCACCAAACGACATCCTGAAACTTCAATCCATGATAGAAGGTTGAGATATCGGATAAAATGATTTGGTTTCTCAGTTTTTGCTTCATTCCTTCTTTAGTCTTCGCCGCCGGAAACTTAAGATCTGCCTATTTCAAAAGTAGTAAGAATAAGTATTTAGCAGGCCAAGCGGTCAAAAAAATTGATTCACACAGCCTTATTTCATGCTGCCAGGCATGCTTAGAGCACGCTTGGTGTACCTCTGCTAACTTTAAAGAGTCCTTTGGGATGAGCAGCAATGGTAGTTGTGAACTAATCAAGCAACAGTTCTCTCCCGTAAGGGATAAAGCCAAGCTTACTGATCGACCAGGTACTACTTTCACGAGAAAAATGGTAAGAGTAGTTTTGTGTCAAATATACATATCACGTATCCCAAGGTGGATTCGCAAAGGACCCACGTAGTTTGTTCGAGTTATCAGGGGCTCAAATCAAGTTAGGTTGTTGTAGTCTAAGATGTACTTTGAATAGAGTATAGAGAAGATGGATATCATAATCTTTTGTTAAAAATTATAAGTTGACGGCTTTGGTAAAACTTGTGGTTTTCTAACTAAAGACACTCTCATCGCTTTTGCCCATGAGGGCCTTAACTTAATTCAAAGTCCCTACCATGATGTTCACCAACTTAACTTCATACTTGCTGTTAATCACTCTATATCTGAGTTCTTTATTTTGTTTACTTTTATTGTTGTCTGCCTTTCATTGTGAGATTTGATAATTCTGTTTTCGAGAGGCCGTTTCGTAATGGTAACAGGACTGAGTGGAGTCCAATTCGGTCTGTAATCATACGAGTGATTAACAAAATTGGACGACGCGTAGCGGGAGTCCGATTTGTTTAATCACGAGTATGATTACAGACCGAGTTGGACGACACGAAGTTCTGTTACCAGTTAATCATAACTTTAACAAAATGTGTGATATATAAGACTTCTTTTCAAAATAAAAACTCAAGAAATTCCAAGATTTTTTTGCTAGAAATGAAAAAAAAGGCCTTTTAGCGCGCGCGTGATGGCGCTTACTGTCCAATTACTTAGGCATGACGCGTACTGTCCTATTAAATTGTCCTATTAAGGCTGAAATCAGGGCAGTTGATAACCAATCAGATTTGAGAATTTTGTTATAGTTATAATTAGGATCGTAATTTACCTAGTCGGGGCCGAACCTTAATATTCTGTTTTGTTAACTAGCACCTGCCAGCTATTGGAAAATGTCCAATATGAGATGAATATAGAAAAACGTCGTGCTTGAACATTGTTGGAAAAAATTTTGCCCCCAAAAAAGTCGAACATTGTAATAACACGCTTTCGTAGACTATATATATCAATTATCGTGTTTTTTGAGGAGAAGGATATTAGGGCCGTTTATACGAGAGAAAATAAGCCGCAGCTTACGTAAGACATGAACACCCCGTACAAATGGCACAAAATCTACGTTCACGGCTTATTCAACCCACGGCCAGCTCAATCCGCGGCTCATCCTGGCCGATGAGTTTTGGGTTGGACTTATCCAAGCCACGGCTTACCGTGGCCGTTTCCTGACACATGGAAATTGGCGAAAAGCGTCCCAATAACAAAAGAGGAAGACCCGGAAGCTGTACCAGCTAATAACAGACCAATTTCATTATTGCCTATCTTGTCAAAGGTAATTGAGAGACTTGCCCAAAAACAGTTTTCTGACTTTTTAACAAGAACTAATAAATTGTCAATTCAACAAAGTGTTGCAGGTCACATAATTCTACTGAAACTGCCCTTTTATATGTCAATGACCAACTCTTGAAAGCAGTTGAAGAAAAAACTGTATCATTGTTAGTATTATTGGATACGTGTACTGTCGCAATTTGTAATAATCATAGCACTTTGTAATACCTGTCGCAATTTGTAATAAACCATGTCACTCGTTGTAATAAAAAGGCTGTCGCAATTTGTAATCACTGTCCATCGCACTTTGTAATAAACTAAGCTGTCGCAATTTGTAATAATTCCATCGCACTTTGTTACAAACTTAAATTATTTTCTTTGGTCAAACATGCATGTCTTCCGTTATAAATTTTTCTGCCTTGATTGATCAGGTGACCAAAGAGAATCGCTTTTTTATGAAAGACATGAACTTCCTGTGACATGTCACCAAAAAAAACGATATGAATCATTTCATATAATTGAAATCAAATACTCTGGCATTTGTCGTCCAAATCCATGTTCAGTTTGCTTGCCACGTGACACGTGAAGTCTTGGAAGGGGGTAATCCCATATATGGGCTAGGTAGGTAAGTACCGCTGAGGATCGCGAACCTTAAATAGGGTCAAGAGCCATAATGGGACATATTATATTATGGCTCTTCATAGGGTATCATTTTTTTACCTTGTTCGCCTTGTGTCCTTAGATAGGGTAATTCAAGTAGTAATGGATGATTTGGTTTATTATCCTTTCCATTTTGTGGAAAAAAGTAATCCTGAGCACTCTCGGAAGAATTGCAAGGTCTTACGTGTTGTACGCGGGGAAGGATAATTTTTTACTATCCCCAAGGTATTTACCTTAGAGGGCGCCTTAGAAAAATTGTTTTAAGATGGAATGATACTCCTTTTGTTCCTATATGGGACCAAATAAAGACAGAATAACGGACCAAATGGTCAGCCGGCTCAGTGTATGACCCCAAGTGAGTTTTATAAAAACAGGTTCATACAAAGGTATTGGCCAGCGACTAATCGGATTTCGTGTTTTTGTTTCTGTTGTGGTTCGACAGTGTTACAGGCCTCGCCTGATTAAGTTGGTCAAAATATGGAACCTACTATTACTTCTTTTTAGATTGCGCGTTAGACAAGGACGGTGTTGTGTAGACCTGTTATAAGATATAAAAAGGAAAGCTTGAACTTTCCTGGGGTCCTTATTTGAATGATGTAAGGATGGACGTTACGATTTGTGGAAATTAAATGCCTTTTAATTAATGGCTCGTTCGTGTCTAGTGTGTCTAGATTTTGTACCCGGACAATGCTCTGTCCAGAGGCACATCCCCGTATTGGCCATATAAGGGAGTATGCCTCCCCCGGGTAACCATTGCATGCAAACCATCTACTACAATAGCCAGGTTTAAGAATACAGAATTTCGTAAGTCAGATAACTAATCAACATTGAAGCAAAAAAAATGTTTAGCCCCCCCTTAGGACCCCCAGGACTGTGAATAAAGTTAAATGGTTTGAATATTCGGAGATATAAATTGTATAAGTAATTTTGTAAGTTACGTGCTTGCAGACGCCATCATCTTTGTTTATGAAATACCATTCATGTTATTTCAATGTTGACGAAGTAAGTTGAATCACTCTCAAAAAATAATTACAAAGTGCGACGGAATTATTACAAATTGCGACAGCTTACTTTATTACAAAGTGCGATAGACAGCTATTACAAATTGCGACTGCTTTTTTATTACATTGGGCGATGAATTTATTACAAATTCCGATAGGTATTACAAAGTGCGATGATCATTACAAATTGCGACAGTACATATGTCCAAAGTCTTTGATAGCCTGGATCACAATTATCTCCTGACTAAGTTGCGCAGACTTGGCCTGATGCAGTCGGCTGTTGCTTCCTGGTTTTCTAGCTATCTATTATTCAGAAAGCAGAGCCGGGCCCGCTGTCTATCTCAGAAATACTTCCTATAGAACACAATGCAGGGGTATCCCAGGGCTCAATCCTGGGTCCAATCTTATTCACCATCTATTATGGATGATCTTACTAATGAAGTTAGTAATAGTCAAGTGAACCTGTATGTTGATGGTTATCAGCAGTTTTTCAAGTTTGAGGTATCAGATTCAGCTAACGCCATCTCACATGTGAACAATGCTTTAATCTCTATTTAAAATTAGTAAATCGTGCTCAACTAACTCCTTACTTATCAACCCTGAAAAAACTAAGTTAATAGTCGTTGGCTTACCCCCACTTACCGGTCAGTTACCTTCTGTATCACTCACAGTACTAGGAAAAACTATATCCGCGGTTTTAGTTGCGAAGAATCAGTGTCTCAATTATAACATCCATATAACTAAGACAGCTTCTACTTGTTTTCATCAGTTGGTACAGGTAAATAGGATAAACACCTCTTAGACAGAAAGTCACTTATATTACTTATAAATAGCTTAAAATGTTTTTTAGCAAGTTATTTTACATTGTTCCTCTGTTTTGGGAAACACAGCTAAATCAAACTTTTTTTAATTTCGGGTACACAAACAAATACTATACATTACATTTACAATTCATTACAATAAATTCTAATTATTGGCTACTAAATTTTATCTTACATCGAAATCAAACTTACAAAACTTACAGCTAAAACAAACTTACACTGAGCTGCAAATGGTGCAGAATTTCGCTGCCAGGGTTGTTTTAGGGTTAAAGAAATTTGACCATATTTCTGAGGATCGTACATCTTTAAAATGGCTGAATCTTTCCGAGATTTTATTTAATGATTTAGTTTTAGTTTTTAAATGTCTAAATGGTCTGGCATCAGTTTATTTAGTTGATTATTTCCTAACACCTTCGGCAACCCATAATAGAAATTTAAGAAGGTCTGGAGACTTGAGCCTTCCACGCCGCCGGTTGTCAGTAGGGCAACGAGGTTTTTACTTTCGCGGAGCTAAACGGTTGAATGACCTGCCTAAGGACCTTCAGGGCATTAAAGATATTAAGGTTTTTAAGAAAAGATTGCCTAATTGTATATTTAATGTATAATTTGTATATTTAATGCTATCAGTTATTATTTATCCGATCTATTGTTTTAATACTTAGTTTTTAGATCTTAGACCTTATTCCTATAATTTCATGTAATTAGTGAATTGTGTCAGGAAAGCCCTGTAAAGGGAGACTCGGGTTTCCAGTTATCTCACGATGTTTTATTGCAATGTATTAAAATGCGAATCGTGTATACAGGTGTGATAACTCAAAACAGCGAGTTAGTCTTCCTAAACATTGTTTATTAATATTTCAATAGATTACTTCATAATAAGCTAATTTATCGAGTTTGCTAAATAAGCTTCTAGCCATTAACATAGGTTCTCCTTTTCTAGTTTCCCAAAGATTGCAACAGCCTACCACTGCATTTGCCGAGTGGGGTGTACATCATATAACCACTGGCAGACGAAGAGCCCATTGATGTTTACTGCGAGATAGCAATCCATGGTGGGGGCTTCACCTTTCTTCCCCCTGGCCTCACCAGAACTCTACATGTGGAAATGATTGTCAATGCTTTGTTTCGAGACAGGAAAAACGTCCTACTGAAGTTGAAGAAGAGGGTGGACCTCAGCGAGTCATACACTCTGATCCAGCCGCATCCAAATTTCGCCCACACCGAGTTTGGGGTGTTGGTCAATAGCTTCGCCGGTTACACCAAACCAATAAACGCCTTCATGAAAGATTACATTTTACTTGGCATTATTCCAGCATCAGCTGTACGAAATGGAAGTGAAGGTTTCACATCCAACGGGAACATAATCCAGTTTTCAAATTGCGACGGAACACCCCACAGCTACTTTGCATTCTTTCCTAACTACAATCTGGAACCTCCCAGTAACCGTTCTGACTCTGGCGGTGTGGCGGACATTTGGCGCTCTAAGGCAATCTCCATCACCTATCCTGAACACAGTATGCCGGACGAGTTCTTTTACTTGACAGAAGTGCATTTTGGAGGTTGTGGCACCTACTCATCCAGTGACCAATGGACCAAATATGGCTTTAATGCCACAGCCATTGGAATTCGCTAAGAACTCGCATTTCTCTTTCCATCGTTAGACTTCGCTTTCAACTGGGAAGTTGCCAGCCTTTTAAATTAATCTCAAAAAACAGGCCATTTAGTGCTATGTATGTAACACCAAAGTAAGCCAAAAACCAAAAGTAAAGTTGTTAAAAGGAAAAACCCCTCCGTCTTTAAAACCCCACGCAAGTGACGACAGCAACACCTATAAAAGTATCATTCTGTACATTACAATCAATAAACAACGAATAGTAGTGAAGGACAATAGACCGAAAGTAATAATGTAGATAATGTAATAATGTAGATTAGAGTAGAACTGAGACTTTATCTAAGGTAAAGACACATGACAGTTGCAAAAAAACCTGATAAACTAGCGGTCTTCTATGAACCACAAATACATAAATATTATATTAATACTAACATCATGCAACAATAGGAGGTCGCGTTCAAAGGTACTGAGAGCCATCCCCGACTCGTGATCAGTGCGAAAAAAAAAACATGTTTGATAGACTCCGTCTGTCTGAACCACTAGCTAAAAATGAAAGTGCAGTGAACAAAAGTCAAGGAGTGCTTTCCAAGACTTAATGATTTGGTTGTCGCGTTTGATACACTGAACAAAAATGATTTTTACTGAGTACGGAAACTATTTGACGCGACTTCAACGAGCGAAAATCGAATTCAAGGCTGTTTGTACTGACGTTTAATCAGTTGAGATATTAAACAACATACTGTTGCTATCAAGTATGTATTGGTATCGATATCGATTTAACACGTTGCCGTGAGTATTTTTCAGAGCGTTCGCTTAAATACGGACGCGCTGTATCCATGATAAGATTTCCTTTTATAAAATAACTAAGATAGTACGCGCTATGATTGGCCGAGAGGAGTGTTTGCATGACAGTATGTAAACATGGTTGTGGCGTCAAGTTGTTTAGCTTTTCGCGCGCTAATCACGCAGGCATGAATTTGAAAAAGTTTTCGAGTTCAAAACTCGACAAGTTTACTTTATTTAGCCATTCCTTCTTCGGCTGAAAAATGGAAAATCGTTACAAAAAAGGTTACTAGTCAATTTTTCTTCGCTTCAGCTGACATTTTAAGCGAGAAAAATCCGTATTTTGCAAAGCATCTTTTTGCAAAACAAGAACTGATTACGCGTGCAAGACTTCGTGGACAAGATTTTGCGACTGGTAAGAATTTCTTTTTTAATCAGTGCCATACAAGGAGTTTTGCGTTTTTTTCTCGGGAAAGTCATTTTATAAAAGCAATAGAAAACTTTTTTCCTGTGTTTGCATAGCCTGATATAAATACTCGAGGTGTTGGGAGAATTCTCGACAGTTATGCAAACTCCCGACCTCGTCTCGGGTTTGCATAACTGTCTCGAATTCTCCCAACCCCTCTCGTGTTTATATCGGGCTATGCAAACACGGAAAACGTTTTCTATTACTTAAATGATGCGCATGATCACTGAAAAGTGGCTAAATTAGAGATAGATGAATAGGGTTAACGTAACACTAGGAAAAGGAAAATAAACGGTTGTTAAAAATTGTTGGAGTCTCTTAACTGATTCTTGAAAACCCATAACAAGGCCATCTCTACAGTAGCCTGCGAACTCTAAAATTTAGAAACATCAAAAAATTTAGAATTACAAATTTAACCTTACTACCGTTAAAATATCTACCGGAAAATGTGTAAAACAAAATCAGTCTCTAAAGCACTTAAGAGTTTCTAATTATACAGGAACTACGATTGTCGTTTATAACTGAGTTTTTCAAGGTAAATGGGTTGGTATGCTGGATTTAAAAGATTGCAAGCTAGGTTTATCTGTGGCTTTACCGTCTAATCTAGACCATGGTCTAAAGTACATCATACAATGTTTCCTGTAACGTACAGTATTGGGTATATGAAAATCCTTTTTTTTTTAGTTATAGTTGGATGACTTAACACTAAAAATGTCACTAACATTTCAAAGTGAAAGTACAATATAAAAGGTCAGCAACAGGAATAAGCTCACTATAGTTACCTAAATAAATACGCTCATTGCGAAGCCGACCGATGATGTTATGATGATGGCGCATATTACGCCGTTTGAGTGTTTCTTTTTTCCGGGTTAGGTGCCTATTAAAGTTTAGAGATCAACAAGGTGTTGACGAGTCCAGCTAGTACACTGGGTAGTCAAGATAGGGATTTGCTACAACAAAAGCCTAACCAGCCAGGGTGAGTATTTTACTAATTTATTGCTTCTAAAGTCTATTTTTCAATGTTTTGAAAAAATAACGGGTGTCCTTGTGAGACTCCGTTAAACCACAAAAAGAGAGACTTCGAGACTTACCCTAAACGGCTTTTTCCGAGTTTTTCGAGAGAGGATATAAAATAGTTTTCGACATCCATAATCCACTAAGACGTTCACCATGGGATAGTTCAGTGAAGACTTGAAAACCTCATTAAATTCTTAAAACTTCATAATAGAGCTGTTTAAATTTTATTGTTCGCCTTGTTGAGACTGACTCCCAATCAGTTACGAATGTTGGCATCAGGCAAAGAGTGACTTGGGAGCTCAGCTTTTAAATATAGGTGAATGTAACTTCCAAGTTACGTTGGGAAAACGACAAATTAGTGAGAAAGGCAGATCTTTTACCTTGAGACACGAAAGGATAAAATTCATCCTTCCATGCTTGAGAACGGTTGTTATCTGTAATATAACAAAGTGGACGTAAAATATCGTACGGGACTCAATTTCCTCTTAAGGGTGCTCTATACAACCCAGTTTTAAAAGCCCAGTTAGAACTAGTCGCAGCAACTTGAATAATTTTGTTCAGGTATTCTTATTTCTCTCGTTTTTTCTTGCTAGAACTTGGGGTGTTCCTTATAATTATATCAACTATGTCGATGCGCAACGATGTAATGCTAAAAGGAGCAAAATGTTTCAAAATCTTTGAACTTTGGGACAAACGTGATTGGTCAGTAAACATCTGGCCTCTCCTCCTCTCTAGAGTCCTTCATTTCTCAGACATTTTCTCCACCAGCTGAAAATTGTTATTTTTGCTGGCTAAAGGTAAAAAGTTTTTTGCAAAGGCTCTGCTATTTGAAAGGGAAGGGATTTTGCAGTTTGGTTTTATTGACGTTTAATGTGTGGTTTTCCAATTTACATGTAAAACTCTTTGTCTTTTATTTCAGATGCATTACTTGACTTTTCTTGTGGTTCTTTTTACCGTAATACCGTGGGAGTCAAATGGCGTTAGAAGGCCGGGTTACAACGGCGAGGTATAGATAGCAACAAGTCCATACACAGACTATAACTACTCAATGCTTTCTCTTTTTAATTTAATGAAACCATTCTTAATATCCTGACTATTCAGAGGCAACCAAATGCATTGAAAACATTTTTTTTAGACTATCCAGAGTACTTTTAGATCTTTACAAATGCGTTCTAAGTAGAGCTATAAAATGGGTATGTGTTCGGTCATCCTAGGGAAACTAAGTCTTTTCGAAATTGCAAGGGCTTCAGTATTATTTTCTCGAAAATTTTAGATGCAATTTAGCGAGTTACGAAAGTGAAAATTTTAAAATTCCTCTCTCTATCACATTTTTGAATCCGAAAAGTTTAGGTTGCCTTTTTCGTACGAAAAATAGTCCAACCTGGAGTGTGAAATGTGAAAAATATGCTTCAGAAAATCGTAGGGACGAATTTATACGAAAATTGTACATTAATGGAACTGTCTAGGGCTCTAGGTAATATTTGCTTCTCCGAACAGATATTTTACAGCAGTCGTCTGGTGGCCCTGACTATTGCCTCGAAATCCCCACCCCCTGAGCCCCCTTAAGTATTAATGCATATTCTTCCTCTTTCAAGTTTCCCAAAAGCTGCCGTTACCTACCACGTAATTCACCGAATGGGGTGTACAAGATACGACCGCTGCCATACATTAAGCCTATTGAAGTGTACTGCGAGATGTCCATCTATGGTGGTGGATTCACCTTTCTTCCTCGAAGCCTAACTAGAACACCACATGCCTACAGGATTGTAAATGTACTTTTTCGAGACAGAAGAAACGTCTTGCTGAAGTTGCAGAAAAAAGTTGGTCTCAGTGAGTCATATACCCTGATTCAGCCTCATCCTTACTTCACCAGAACGAAGTTTGGGGTGAGGGTCAACAGCTACCACGGTTACACTAAACCAGTCAACGCTTTCATGAGAGATTACATTTTTCTCGGAATAATTCCAGCATACAAGGCACGCCACCGTAATGTCCAAGGCTTCAAATCCAACGGGCACAAAATCCAGTTTAGAAATTGCGATGCCAATCCCAACAGCTATTTTGCATTCATGCCAAACCACAATCTGCAAACTCCCAGTTCCTACCACAGCCACAACCTAATCTACGAGAAAGTAGGTGTGGGTGTCGACTGGCGCTCCAAGGCAGTTCCCATCACCAATCCTGTTCGCACCATGCCGAACGAGTTCTTCTTCTTGACGGAGCTGCATTTTGGTGGTTGTGGAACCTACACCTCCAGTAACCGCTGGTTCAAGTTTGGCTTTCAAGCCACCGCCATTGGAATTCGCTAAGAGTGTGGCGATCATAACATTTAATCTTTCCGGCCTTTGGGGTGTTCATACTGGTAAATATTGAGCGTTTCAGTTTTTAAATAGTCTCGATAAAATAATAGCATTGACTGATTTTAAGTTAACTGCTTTTTGAATTTGTAAAACACTAAGATTGATTGAGTCTCTTAATTGATTCTTGAAAACCCAGAACAAGACCATATCTACAGCACCTTGGAAAATTTTCATCAGTAGGACTTATATGAAATTTTGCATAGTATCAGTGTACAAGTACCAGTGTCACACAATGGATGTTCCTAAAACAAGGAACGGGGTAATGAAAACTAAACAGAGAAATGGAAATGAAGTTACTGATAGAGCCACAGGTGGCCCAAGCGTAATATGAGAGTTTGTATGGGAAAAATAGAAAGTGGTACCTTAAGATCACCTTCCTACAATCTTTTCGATCGAGCTGTGTGATCCAAACGCAAGGTTTACCGGAACGGATTGCAGGAAGGTGATCTTAAGGTACCACTTTGTGGATTCGGCGGCGTAAAATGTAAGTGTGTTTGTTTTTTCGCGTCAAATTTGGAGCTGATTCTGAGCAGCTTTCAAGATCGATCGAGTGGTTCTGTCCTACCTTGTCTCTTATTATTACACTGTCAGGTCAGATGATGAAAAGTACTCAACTCAAATCGCGCTGAAACTTCGTAAAAACAAAGACAACGACTCCAGGTAACAATATTTACACTTTATTGATACCTATTATGGCTTTTACTTCATTTATTTCATCTAAGTTTCAAACTCTATTTTTGCCGTACAAACTCTCATATTACGCTTAGGCCACCTGTGATAGAGCTAGGGATCAAATTACCCATTTCCCTTGCCCCGTTTTAGTAACATCCATCACAAAATGGGTATGATCATCAGTAGCCGTAAAACATAGACAACGACCAGTCTATAGACTACGTCATAGTCCGTCGAGCGAAACACGATCAGTACACTGTAAACTAAAAATATCTGTTTCAACCAGAACTTGCGCATGCCACTTATAGCACTGTAGGCCGAAGACTGATTCATCCTCTCCTGAGGCCATTTGAGCACATTTTAACCCAAAGCAGCCCATATCATCAAAGGCCTATTCCAGTCCACGCTTAGACTCATTTTAGCCCGAGTCGAGCCCGTGGGCGCGCCCAACTGAAATCAGCCCAAGCTAACGGGACTGTATTGGCACTAAATAAGGAAGTCAAATTAGACCCCCAAAATAGGACTGAATTTTATTTCCCCGAAAACGGACTCAATTTTAGTGCTAAACAGATCTTCATGATTAACAGTGTATTTCTGTCCAATTGATGCCGATTCAGGCAACCGTTTCGTAAATAGGAATACAAGACTTTTAAAAGTCCTACGCTCTGTATTTTAGTAGAGATCAGTTGTGCAGAAGAATGGCATGTTTCTATCAGCTGGATCACCTTGTCTCTTCATTTCGAAATTTCTGTTTTAGTTAATTATTTCATGGACATTTTAATGGAAGGCAATTTTTTTTCGTTATTGTGATAATGCACGGATACTGGATTAGGTTAGATACTGTAAACAATAGTGTAATAACTATCCACCAGTTTGTTTGTTTTGCAAAACTACCAAGTTTTCTGCAACCAGATTTTCCCTTCCATTTGCCAAAGGATTGTAAATGGAAAGGTACCATACTTTTCTTGCTCGACA
>CALNXK010000219.1:0-20000 GCA_942486035.1 Porites lobata | reverse complement strand
TGCTCCACTGATCGCAGGACTAATCAATAATTCCTTCCAACAAAGTATATCTTTCCTGACTCATGGAAATTGGCGGAAAGCGTCCCAATACCAAAAGATTGAGACCCGGCGGCTGTACCAGCTAATAACAGACCAATTTCATTATCGCCTATCTTGTCAAAGGTAATTGAGAGACTTGCCCAAAAACAGTTTTCTGACTTTTTTACGAGAAATAATAAATTGTCAGTTCATCAAAGTAGTTACAAGTGACACAATTCTACTGAAACTGCCCTTGTATATGTCAATGATCAACTCTTAAAAGCAGTCGAAGAAAAACTGTATCATTGTTAGTATTATTGGATATGTCCAAAGCTTTTGATAGCCTGGATCACAATTATCTCCTGACTGAGTTGCGCAGACTTGGCCTGATGCAGTCGGCTGCTGCTTCCTGGTTTTCTAGCTATCTATTATTCAGAAAGCAGAGCCGGGTCCGCTACGAACCAAGATTCTATCTCAGAAATACTTCCTATAGAACACAATGCAGGGATATCCCAGGGCTCAGTCCTGGGTCCGATCTTATTCACCATCTATGTGGATGATCTTATTAATGAAATTAGTAATAGTCAAGTGAACCTGTATGTTGATGGTTATAAGGAGTTTTTCAAGTTTGAGGTATCAGGGTCAGCTAACGCCATCTCAGATGTGAACAATGACTTCAAACTCTATTTAAAATTAGTCACTGGTGCTCAACTAATTGCTTACTTATCAACCCTGAAAAAATTAAGTTTATAGTCGTTGGTTTACCCCCACTCACCAGTCAGTTACCTCCTATATCACTCTCGGTACTAGGAAAAACTATATCCCCGGATTTAGTTGCGATGGATCAATGTCTCGATTATATATAGCATCCATGCATATAACCAAGACAGCTTCTAATTGTTTTCATCAGTTGGTACAGGTAAATAGGATAAACACCTCTTAGACAGAAAGTTACTTATATTACTTATAAATAGCTTAAAATGTTTTAAGCATTTTATTTTACGTTGTTCCTCTGTATACTTGTGTAGGGAAACACATCTAAATCAAACTTTTTTTTCATTTCGGATATACAAACAAATACAAAACATTACATTTACAATTCATTACAATAAATTCTAATTATTGGTTACTAAATTTTATCTTACATTGAAATCAAACTTGCATAACTTACAGCTAAATCAAACTTACACTGAGCTGCAAATAGTGCAGAATTTCGCTGCCAGGATTGTTTTAGAGTTAAAGAAATTTGACCATATTTCTGAAGGTCGTACATCTTTAAAATGGCTGAATGTTTCCGAGATTTTATTTAATGATTTAGTTTTAGTTTTTAAATGTCTAAATGGTCTGGCACCAGTTTATTTAGTTGATTATTTCATAACACCTTCGGCAACCCATAATAGAAATTTTAAGAAGGTCTGGAGACTTGAGCCTTCCACGCTGCCGGTTGTCAGTAGGGCAACGAGGTTTTTACTTTCGCGGAGCTAAACGGTGGAATGACCTGCCTAAGGACCTTCAGGGCATTAAAGATATTAAGGTTTTTAAGAAAAGATTGCCTAATTGTATATTTAATGTATAATTTGTATATTTAATGCTATCAGTTATTATTTATCCGATCTATTGTTTTAATACTTAGTTTTTAGATCTTAGACCTTATTCCTATAATTTCATGTAATTAGTGAGTTGTGTCAGGAAAGCCCTGTAAAGGGAGACTCGGGTTTCCAGTTATCTCACGATGTTTTATTGCAATGTATTAAAATGCGAATCGTGTATACAGGTGTGATAACTCAAAACAGCGCGTTAGTCTTCCTAAACATTTTTTATTAATATTTCAATAGGATACTTCATAATAAGCTAATTTATCGAGTTTGCTAAATAAACTGCTGGCCATTAACATAGGTTCTCCTTTTTAGTTTCCCAAAGATTGCAACAGCCTACCACCGCATTTGCCGAGTGGGGTGTACATCATACAACCACTGGCAGACGAAGAGCCCATTGATGTTTACTGCGAGATGGCAATCCATGGTGGGGGCTTCACCTTTCTTCCTCGTAGCCTCACCAGAACTCTACATGCGGACCTGATTGTCAAGGCTTTGTTTCGAGACAGGAAAAACGTACTACTGAAGTTGAAGAAGAGGGTCGACCTCAGCGAGTCATATACTCTGATCCAGCCGCATCCAAATTTCGCCCACACAGAGTTTGGGGTGTTAGTCAATAGCTTCGCCGGTTACACCGAACCAATAAACGCCTTCATGAAAGATTACATTTTACTTGGAATTATTCCAGCATCAGTTGTACGAAATGGAAGTGAAGGTTTCATATCCAACGGGAAAATAATCCAGTTTTCAAATTGCGACGGAACCCCCCACAGCTACTTTGCATTCTTTCCTAACTACAATCTGGAACCTCCCAGTAACCGTTCTGACTCTGGCGCTGTGGCGGACATTTGGCGCTCCAAGGCAATTGCCATCACTTATCCAGACCACAGTATGCCGGACGAGTTCTTTTTCCTAACAGAAGTGCATTTTGGAGGTTGTGGCACCTACTCATCCAGTGACCAATGGACCAAGTATGGCTTTAATGCCACAGCCATTGGAATTCGCTAAGAACTCGCATTTCTCATTCCATCTTTAGACTTCGCTTTCAACTCGGAAGTTGCCAGCCTTTTAAATTAATCTCAAAAACAGGTCATTTAGTGCTATGTATGTAACACCAAAGTAAGCCAAAAACAAAAAGAAAAGTTGTTAAAAGGAAATTCTTTAAAACCCCACGCAAGTGACGACAGCAACACCTATAAAAGTATGATTCTGTACATTACAACCAGTAAACAACGAATAGTTGTGGAGGACAAGAGACTGAATGTAATAATGTAGTTAATGTAATAATGGAGATTAGAATAGAACTGAGACTTTATCTGAGGTAAAGACACATGACAGTTGCAAAAAAAACTGATAAACTAGCGGCCCTCTATGAACCACAAATACATAAATATTATATTAATACTAACATCATGCAACAATAGGAGGTCGCGTTCAAAGGTACTGAGAGCCATCCCCCACTCGTGATCAGTGCGAAAAAAAAAGATGTTTGATAGACTCCGTCTGTCTGAACCACTAGCTAAAAATGAAAGTGCAGTGAACAAAAGTCAAGGAGTGTTTTCCAAGACTTAATGATTTGGTTGTCGCGTTTGATACACTGAACAAAAATTATTTTTACTGAGTAGGGAAACTATTTGACGCGACTTCAACGAGCGAAAATCGAATTCAAGGCTGTTTGTACTGACGTTTAATCAGTTGAGATATTAAACATCATGCATACTGTTGCTATCAAGTATGTATTGGTATCTATATCGATTTAACACGTTGCCGTGAGTATTTTTCAGAGCGTTCGCTTAAATACGGACGCGCTGTATCCATGATAAGATTTCCTTTTATAAAATAACTAAGATAGTACGCGCTATGATTGGCCGAGAGGAGTGTTTGCATGACAGTATGTAAACATGGTTGTGGCGTCAAGTTGTTTGGCTTTTCGCGCGCTAATCACGCAGGCATGAATCTGAAAAAGTTTTCGAGTTTAAAACTCGACAAGTTTACTTTATTTAGCCATTCCTTCGTCGGCTGAAACATGGAAAATCGTTACGAAAAAGGTTACTAGTCAATTTTTCTTCGCTTCAGCTGACATTTTAAGCGAGAAAAATCCGTATTTTGCAAAGCATCTTTTTGCAAAACAAGAACTGATTAAGCGTGCAAGACTCCGTGGACAAGATTTTGCGACTGGTAAGAATTTCTCTTTTAATCAGTGCCATACAAGGAGTTTTGCGTTTTTTTCTCGGGAAAGTCATTTTATAAAAGCAATAGAAAACTTTTTTCCTGTGTTTGCATAGCCTGATATAAATACTCGAGGTGTTGGGAGAATTCTCGACAGTTATGCAAACTCCCGACTTCGTCTCGGGTTTGCATAACTGTCTCGAATTCTCCCAACCCCTCTCGTGTTTATATCGGGCTATGCAAACACGGAAAACGTTTTCTATTACTTAAATGATGCGCATGATCACTGAAAAGTGGCTAAATTAGAGATAGATGAATAGGGTTAACGTAACACTAGGCGCGAAAAAGGAAAATAAACGGTTGGTAAAAATTGTTTGAGTCTCTTAATTGATTCTTGAAAACCCATAACAAGACCATATCTACAGTAGCCTGCGAACTCTAAAATTTAGAAACATTAAAAAGTTAATTAAAATTACGAAGTTAACCCTACTACCGGTAAAATATCTACCGGAAAATGTGTAAAACAAAATCAGTCCCTAAAGCACTTAAGAGTTTCTAATTATACAGGAACTACGATTGTCGTTTATAACTGAGACTTTCAAGGTAAATGGGTGGTATGCTGGATTTAAAAGATTGCAAGCTAGGTTTATCTGTGGCTTTACCGTCTAATCTAGACCATGGCCTAAAGTACCTCATAGAATGTTTCCTGTAACGTACAGTATTGGGTATATGAAAATCCTTATTTCTTTAGTGATAGTTGCATGACTCAACACTAAAAATGTCACTAACATTTCAAAGTGAAAGTACAATATAAAAGGTCAGCAACAGGAATAAGCTCACTATAGTTACCTAAATAAATACGCTCATTGCGAAGCCGACCGATGATGTTATGATGATGGCGCATATTACGCCGTTTGAGTGTTTCTTTTTTCCTGGTTAGGTGCCTATTAAAGTTTAGAGATCAACAAGGTGTTGACGAGTCCAGCTAGTACACTGGGTAGTCAAGATAGGGATTTGCTACAACAAAAGCCTAACCATCCAGGGTGAGTATTTTACTAATTTATTGCTTCTAAAGTCTATTTTTCAATGTTTTGAAAAAACAACGGGTGTACTTGTGAGACTCCGTTAAACCACAAAAAGAGAGACTTCGAGACTTACCCTAAACGGCTTTTTCCGAGTTTTTCGAAAGAGGATATAAAATAGTTTTCGAGACCCATAATCAACCAAGACGTTCACCATGGGATAGTTCAGTGAAGATCTGAAAACCTCATTTTTTCTTAAAACTTCATAATAGAGCTGTTTTAGTTTTATTGTTCGCCTTGTTGAGACTGACTCCCAATCAGTTACGAATGTTGACATGAGGCAAAGAGTGACTCGGGAGCTCAGCTTTTAAATATAGGTGAATGTAACTTCCAAGTTACGTTGGGAAAACGACAAATTAGTGAGAAAGGGAGATCTTTTACCTTGAGACAAGAAAGGATAAAATTCATCCTTCCATGCTTGAGAACAGTTGTTATCTGTAATATAACAAAGTGGACGTAAAATATCGTACGGGACTCAACTTCCTCTTAAGGGTGCTCTATACAACCCAGTTTAAAAAGTCCAGTTAGAACTCGTCGCAGTTTCTGAATAATTTTGTTTAGGTATTCTTATTTCTCCCGTTTTTTCTTGCTAGAACTTGGGGTGTTCCTTATAATTATATCAACTACGTCGATGCGCAACGATGTAATGCTAAAAGGAGCAAACTTTTTAAAAATCTTTGAACTTTGGAACAAATGTGATTGCTCAGTAAACATCCTGCCTCTCCTCTTTTCTAGAGTCCTTCATTTCTCAGACATTTTCTCCACCAGCTGAAGATTGTTATTTTTGCTCGCTAAAGGTAAAAAGTTTTTTGCAAAGGCTCTGCTATTTGAAAGGGAAGGGATTTCGCAGTTTGGTTTTATTGACGTTTAATGTTTGGTTTTCCAATTTACATGTAAAATTCCTTTTCTTTTATTGCAGATGCATTACTTGACTTTTCTTGTCGTTCTTTTTACCGTAATACCGTGGGAGTCAAATAGCGTTAGAAGGCCGGGTTACAACGGCGAGGTATAGATAGCAACAAGTCCATGCACAGACTATAACTACTCAGTGCTTTCTCTTTTTAATTTAATGTGAACCATTCTTAATATCCTGACTATTCAGAGGCACCCAAATGCATTGAAAACATTTTTTTAGACTATCCAGAGTACTTTTGGACCTTTACAAATGCGTTCTAAGTAGAGCTATAAAATTTGTATGTGTTCGGTCATCCTAGGGAAACTAAGTCTTTTCGAAATTAGAAGGGCTTCAGTATTATTTTCTCGAAAATTTTAGATGCAATTTAGCGAGTTACGAAAGTGAAAATTTTTTTTATTCCTCTCTCTATCACATTTTTGAATCCGAAAACTTTAGGTTGCCTTTTTCGTACGAAAAATAGTCTAACCTGGAGTGTGAAATGTGAAAAATATACTTCAGAAAATCGTAGGGACGAATTTATACGAAAATTGTACATGAATGGAACGGTCTAGGGCTCTACGCAATATTTGCTTCTCCGAACAGATATTTTACAGCAGTCGTCTGGTGGCCCTGACTATTATGAACTTTTAAAAAATTCTCTCACGGAGTTTTAGCTCCATAACTGATGTCTTTGATTCTCCCTTAAAAGTCAATGGTCGGCCTCTCATTGTATGTGGTTTGTCAAACAAAAATAATTTGTGCCGTTGGCTATCAATGGGGACAAAAAAAGGAATGGTAATCGACACGAAGGCAATTTGCGTGGAAGTACTGGGCAAGACCATCGCAGCCCACCTTGTCCTCTCCGTCGTCATCACAGCAAATCTTGCACGAATCAACGTTCCTTCTGCAAGTAAGACTGCAGTAAACAGTGATTCAGTCTAATGAAATCACTGACAAGCCATGACATGGATTCATTTTGAGGAATATTCTGATATATGGGGGTATGTTCAACTTCAGAACTTCACAATATTGTTAACTCCGCCCGGGATTTAATTTTTTGACCGGAAACAGTTTCATTGTTAGATGTCATGTGACCTCGAAATAGCCAATGAGAGCACGCGCTGTTGAGAAAAATTTCCAGCTTTATAACAAATTGTTTTCTTTCATGGCACCTAACCCGGGTACCAGAGGTTTTTCTCGGAAGTACGACGGAGACGTTTTGCGGTCAGCCGACATGTCTTCGGCCGAAACCCTTATCGAACCCGAAAGCCCCAAGAACGCAGTTTTTTTGGAGACCTTGCTAATAGTTGCTTTGAAATGTTTTTCAAGGTACGTAAACTAGCCTATTTCTTGCCCTCAGTCGTGCAGGGGAAGGAAAGTGCAACCCCCAATAAGATTTGTCTATGAGTGGCTGTTAATCTGTTATGTTTCTAAACACCCAACGGTAAACTTTCATTGGCGAGCTTCGAGAGTCACTGTTATAATATCTTATATTTAGTAATACTCCATTTCATGCAAAACTGCGATTTTTTGTGTGTATAAAATCATATAAAACTGTACCAAAGCAAGTAAAATAGTTAATTATAACGTCTTTTAGACCAATAAGAGGGTGTGAATGGAGTTAACCGACTAGCGACAAAGGGCAAAAAATATTACCGACTACCGACAGGAAAATTATTAACCGACTACCGACATGGGTCGACATTATCTATATTTTTTTCAGAAAGAAGAGTATATTGTGTTTTTTCTACCACAAAACGAGGATATTGAAACGGTTTGCAGAGCGTGTGCCAAACATTTCTACAACCCGCCTAGTCCTAAACATTATATGCGACAAATGCTTAGATTAATCCTCAAAGAAAATTCTTTCCAGTTCAATGGAAAGCTCTACCTCCAAACCCACCGTACCGCGATGCGTACAAAGACAGCAGTTTCCTCTGCCAAAATTTTCATGTCATATATTGAAACACAAAGTCTCAGCAGCTAAACCGTCTTTAAACCAGACATCGTAACTTTCTTCGACGAAGCAAACTTACATGATCCTACTATTAAATTCACCACCGAAATTCACTGAGACAATTCTTTTAGACACAGTTGCTTACAAAGGCACAAGATTAAACGAAAAAGTTATCCTTGATGTAAAGACTACGGACACCTTCCAGCACACAATTTGCGGCTTGTCACTCACCGATTTGTCAAAAGAGTTTGAGGAAAGTGTTTCAAAATTCAAAAGAACGCTTGATGGTTGATGATGGACAGAGGCTACCAACACAATTTGAAAGACAAATTGCAATCAGAAATTAATGAAACTCACAGAAACCGAAGTCCGCGCTCCTGAAGCAAAAGCGAGCAAGGAAGGAAAAGAAAAGTTGCCTTCTCGTGACACAATAGGGGACTTACGAACCACGACGAAGTTCACGACGACGACGTCTGTTGACTGGGAAAAGACTGGAACGAGAACGTCAGTTTCGGCAGGAACAAGGAAACTTAAGAAGCAATCGGTCGGTAGGTCGACGACGACGACACTGAATGTAAACACAAATGTAACACTGTGATGTTCGTTCGCAACAAAGTTTTTCGCAATGGCGTCTTTTAAAACAATGCAAGATCTAATTTTTAAGCCGTAGGTCTAATGTCATTGACGATAGAGAATTTTTTGTGTAGTCTGACCTTTTCGAGTGGAAAAACACCTGCTTTCCGCAAAAGATTATTCAATTTTCAACCTGAATGAGATGACCGAGTCCGAGTGTCTGTCAGAGTTTAGAGTTTGAAAAAGAGACATTCTGATATGATAGCTGTTTTCCATATAAAGTTTATTTCCTGTATATTAAAGATATATGATTTGCCTTACCTAATTACGTACAAATAAATTTCTCAATTACGAGTTCGATTGCTCGGCCTCCACAGCTGTTGTCATTCTTCGAAGTAAAAACAATTCATTATAGTATACTTTTAGTTCTCATAGCCAACAACATCACGTCTTAACTGACAGACGACCAATAACATCGCGACGTAATTGACCAATCAGATCAATAACCAGAGTGTAATAAGATCAACTGACGTAATACAACTCACTTTGACTCTGAAGATGACTACCGCACAGGTTGTCGAAACGTCAGTCACTGTCAACAACAACAGTCCTATTCAGGACTACGCTCACCCGGACGATCAAACTCAACCTACTTTTGAAATGACTCCTGGGTTCAAACCTTTCACAGTACACTTTTAGTCGAATTTTCAATCAACATCGCTTGTTAGGAGAAAAAAGGAACGATACCTGGATTTACGAGGATAAGAAACAGCAAAGGACTTCAAAAATCGCTTAAAACAGTGGATTTATGCACCTATCAATGTAAAGCCGGCGGGGGGGGGGGAGGTAGAGTATGGGGTGGGGATTTGATTGTCTTTGTTGGCCCTGGGGTAGGGTATTTGACTGATCTTGTTCTCCCTGGGGAGGGGATATTTGAATCTTTCTTCGCCCGACATGGAGATATTTGACCGCCGACTTGGGCGAAAAAGACTGAGACGGAACATCTGTTTCCCACTTCCACACTCCACGCATGCGCCGTACGGTTTGAAAAGATCAAGAAGTCATGGAGGCCAATGAGAACAAGCGAAGGCTGAGTGAATTTCACTGTTTTGTCTTCAAATTTCGTTTGTTTTAGCGTGTTTTTGATCAATTGAACCTCTTAAAATACTGTGGTATCAAAGTAAACGAAAGTAAAGAGAAACCAAGTCGATTTTTGCAAGTACAATTGATTAGTGTATGGCTCATTCGCTACAATCAGTGTAAACTTACGAAACTGACTTTTTTTGTACCCTTTACTAAGAACGGTACATTTAAACTTACAAAATGTGGACTTTCTCCTAAAGGTTTATGTATTCTACGCAGTGTAACACGGATTATGGTTAAAACGTATAATTGCAGCTGTAACAGGAACATGTATCTTTGGTGATGCAGCAACGTTAAAAGATTGCAGAGTTTTATTTGGAGATATTTTTATTGTGCCTTTCTTGGGTTCTGCCTTGGGATTGACAGCAATGTGCAGCCTAGGGTGGGGGAATTTGGTTGCATTTGACTGGAATGATTTGCCCGCGGGCAGGGAATTTGATTGCAAATTTTTGAAAAAAGTCAAATCTCCACCCTACGCTCTGCCTCCCTCCCCGCCGGAATTACATTGATAGGTGCATTATACCTGCTGAAGTTTGTGGATTGCAGGACGACGTGATTGTACTTTGTTCGGCGTCGTCGACGACACCTCGACGACGAAATTTACTGGTCGCGCTTGCGCAGTACACTGTAACTCACTTCTGGTCGTCGTCGACAAAGTCGTTGTCGTGGTTCTTCAGTTCCCTAATACCAGCCCTTAGTGTCTACTGTAAAAGAAGCTTTCATGGAAAAGTGGAATCTCATACAAAAACAACCGCTACTTTGCTAATTTTTTAAAGAACCACCCCTTATTTCCTAAAAGAAAGGAAAACCATGGCGAAGAACACGCTTGTTAGAGCCAAAATATTAAAGGTCAACACACGGTTTCACGCCGGTATAGATGTGCAACCTGTCAACCCTTCCAGTTGTTCACCAAAAATAATTTACGCATCCAAAAGGTTAGACTGGGCGTTTCCCTCTGTGTCCAATTAACGTCTCTTCATTACTTTTTATCTTTTTATGGTGCCCTGTAATCAACAGGGAAACTAAGTTCGCATTTGCAATAAAAACTTTGGTGAAATACACTATCATGTTGCATAATGATGTTTAAGTTCAATCAAATGACGCATTTTACAAGTTTTACATGTTTTATAGGGATCAAAGTCTTGAAACTGAGTGAAACACATAACAAATATTAATAATTAACATTCATTTTTACTTATTTACTGAGATTAACCGACAACCGACAAAGATCGAAAATTTTAACCGACTACCGACAAAGTAACTAAATTTTAACCAACAACAGACAATTGGACTCCCCCCCCTCCATTCAGACCCTCTTATAAGTGGTAACCGTACTGTTAAAAGGGGTGTGTATGATGATAATGACAATAATAATATGATCGGCGTAAAAATCACTCTTTCTGTTTACTTAGACTAATACTATTTAAGACTAAATAAATATCATATATATGTGTATTAAAAAGTCTCTCTTCATTACCCAGCTATTTTAAGGGCGCGGCAGGGTAATTCGCCCCTGAGAAGTAGCCTGCGTGGCAGGTGCAAAAAGGGGAGGGAGAGAGGGGTGGGAGAAAGGCGCGATATTCAATCTCCCAAATCTCCCTCCCTTTTTCCCTTTATCCCTATCCGCCTACCCTTTCGACGCCAGCTACGCAGGATACTTGAGAAGTTGAAGTCGAAAGCAAGCACACAGGCAAAGGAGGCTTTCAATTTATACACGTAGATTTGACGCCTAGAATTTGCGTAGCTGTGCCCACACTATAATGTTAAACTCACTTAATTTGGCGAAATACTCTTCAGTTCCCGCAAAAGAAAGCTCAGATGTTAGTTATCAATTCTTATCTTACCTCCAAAACTTTTTAAAACAGCAAAGAACAATCCTCTAAAAGGCTGTATTTGAATTACATTTAAATCTTTTTTTAATTTTAAGTCTTTACATTTTTTACTCTAGAAATTTATTTTGCGATAAGGTAGACGTGGCCTTAGAGTGCATATCTCTACGAATTCGGATATGTTTTTATACTGCCATGTATTTTTAAACGAATCAGCTATTCGCCGTCGACACGAAACCATCCAGTGATGGGAGCCCATAGTTTTTTAAACCTTTCTCTAGGGCGTTTTAAGGCTTAATCTACAGAATCCCGGAAAAGAAAACCGTCGAACAGTTTCATATGGAAATAATCGAAATATTGTGGATGAGGCCTAAAATACTTGAAAGAAAAAAAAAACGAGAACAATGAACAAAGGCCTACGCAATTTTTATCATTTATTTGATGGTTTAACATTTGCATGTAGTTCTGATCGCAATCTGTTAAATATGTAAATCATTAAACTTCACAGGTTTTTTCCAATACAATAGATTCTCATTAATTTTTGCGAGTACCAAAATAGAATAATGAGTCAATTTCATTCACCCATGCGCAAATAACCCCAAATTGATTTTTGAAATTTCTTAACGGCATATCGTAGTTTCCAGCTAGTCTCTCCTGAACAATCATGGATCGCTTGTGTTTAACGATGCCTGATGCAAGTTACTGCTGCTAAAGCTGTTCGTTCTGTTGCAAGGTATAACATTTGAACTGTACCAGAAACACTGTGAAGAAATTAAACTCGCGAAGCAATGTGGAAATTTGAAAGTGTAAGTGCTACAGGTACTGCTAATAAAACATCGTTATACATCCCTTGCCTTTCTCTCAACGAATTGCCAAAGAGCTACCAAGTGCACAATAATTAGACTGTGAACTTCGTTCTCCACTGTAATTTTTTAGAGTGTTTTATTTTAATCGGCCGAGGTATGTTCAGTTTTTCCTTTTTCTTTTTCCTCAGTTTCAAGTCATCCTTCCGCAAGTAAAATTCAGTCGTTGAAGGATAAAGGAACTTAACGAAGGCATGATCAGCTTATAGTAGAAAAAGAAACAAGAGATTTGAAGAGGTAACTATCCAAGTAAGAGGTCACCTTCACGCGGACAATCATAAACTGACAGAAGAATATAGAAGGTTTTAATATGGTGACAGAAAACTTGGTTAGTTTCATAGGATACCTGAGGTTACTACAACTTCATCACACAGTTATATTAGACCCGGCCACGAGTTGAAGTATGTCTTTCTCTGGACAATATTTGCTACCGAGCGATACATTAGGCAATAATAATTAGTTTTACGTGCATTATCCCGATGAGCAAATAGAGTACTTTATAAAGTTGTTATTACTTTAATTACTTCAAAAATGGGACATGGCTGTTAGAGGATAAAAAATAGAAATTATATTGTGACAAATTCCCTTCTTAGCCTGCAACCATTTACTAAAATTGAAAATCATTCCCTTTTTCCCTTACTGACGAGAGTCGTACAGATCTTAGTTTTCATTGCACTGTTTGGTTATCAACAACGCTTCAAACCAATTATTTTTTTTTTTTTTAAAGTGTCTCGGCCAAATAAAGCATTTAGGAGACAATAAGGCCCGAGGACAGAATCTTAGCGTACTTGTCGTTTTTATTCCAAATGAATCAAGAAAGAAATAAAAATAGTACTCGAATTCGAAATGCATTTTAAGAATCTTTTTGTTTGTGTCCTAATCTAAGTAATGATGACATAATTTCTGCTTAAAGGCCAGGTCTGAAAACGGGTATGGATTTTAGAAGCCAGGTCTGAAAGCAGGCGTGGAAAGTGACATTTTTTGGTCTGAAATAGGGCCAGGATTTGAAGAACAGGGCGGAACACCCCCAGCGGATTTTCTTCCAGTCGCTTTAGGGTAGTAAATAATGCAAAAAACGGCCGAGGTTTAAATAATAGGGCTACACGGGAATCACAAGAGATATATTCAGCTTGCTTTTTTATTGGGTACGTTGATTTTCTCAGTACATATTTTTGTTTTGTTTACTCTATTTAGGTAACTCAATCTAAGAGAAGTGCAGTCATAAGTTGATCAAAAAGTGTGACCCAAAACGAAATGCATTTAAAACGTAAGTGCCTGCTGTAACAACACCTCCACTCTCCTTAGTTTACCCTCATCTTTCTCTTTCCTTTAATACAATTCTTACAACTTACTTCAATGAATTCCCAACTACTATGTCTTACTAGCTCAGTCCAACAAATAAGACAAAAACGGGAGTCTGATTGACCCGGCTTTGAGTTAGATAATGTAATATTAATGCCGGGTTACTAGGGATTTTATACTAGCTAGGGCCAGGAGACACGGCCTGCGTTAATTAGGTAATCACTGATTTCAAAAACCTAACACGATAAAATTTTGACTGCCCGATAAAGAGTATTTCAAAAAATCATATTCGACTTCTTCCCATGTTATGCTTTAATTAATTTTTGTCATGTTCACTCTTGTAGGTCACAATCTAACAGAAGTACAGTCATTAATTGTTTAAAAAGCAGTGAAAAAGTGCGGACCCAACTTAACTAGGAGATTTTGAAAACGTAAGTGCTTTTAACAACTCCGACCCCCATCTTTCTTTGGTGCTTCAATGAATTACGTCTACTCAGGATCTTGGCTGTTAAAGTTACTACAAAACGGCAAATGGCTCATTTGGTAACTCAATCTTTTGTTCTTTTTCTTTTTACGCAGTAGCATCCAGGCGAACTCAAAATCATTCAAAATCGCTGAAATACCACGTTTGAGGCAGAAGGACAACAATATACCGTAGGTAAGGTAATACAACGTTTATTTAACACTGATCTATATATAGTTAGCGATATATTGCTACAGAAAGATGCAGTAGCAGTAAACTATGAATCCAAGTCATTCACCAAAAAAACAGATTGTGTGGGTTGCCTGTGGTATATCCTACAAAGGAATCCTCGTCCCAGGGTCTACTGGTGTCCCGGCCAATATGGCGGCGCAGTGTGGATGAATCTTCCATCAATCACAGAGTCAGTGTAGCAATGTAAACTTATTTAGGCCTATAAAGTACCTACAACAATCTCGAGAAAGGACTCTGCAATGTAAAAACCAAAATACCAAACAAGTCAAAAGAATTAGAAGGTCTGCAGGGCCGACATAAAGGTAAGCTCAACAGTAACTGTTGACAAAATTGTTACTAAAACATGGAACGACCTAAAACCACCTAAAACCATCTACAACCACCTACAACCACCTCAAAAAATTCAACAACCACCTACAACCATCTACAATCACCTCAAAAACATCTACAACCACTTGCAAACAATCTAAAACCATCTAAAACAGGGTATAAATGTCTGAAATAAGGCGAGACGACAACATGTCACGTACATGAAATACGAGAATCGGACAAAACATCCACTTCCCGCTAAAATCTTACTCTCCCTGGTCCCTTGTATCATCAACCATTGGCTTAACACAAAACTAAGAAATAAGAAGCGCGCATATCCCATCACTCCCAAGAAGAGGGCCGGGGTGAGAAATGGGTTCCAAAACATAATAAAGGTGTATAAAAATCCGGGTAAATTACTTTTAATACAATCATTCATTATTAAAATTTTTCAACCCATTTTTATTAATTTCGGCTCGTCTTAACTTGTTTTCTTCTGAATCCATTGCATTATAGATTTTTTGAATAACATTTTTAATAATGATTACACCTACTAGTCTCCGTTTCCCGTGTCGTAACGCAAGGGAGTTTAGCCTTGCGTGATGACACAGGAAACCACAGGGTCCAGAGGAGATGTGTTTGTCGTTAGAACATCAAAACCCGTCGAAAACGCCTGAAAAAATGGGTTATTTATGATCATTCTATAGACCGACGGCCTTCGGTCACCCTTCGGGCGAGGTGCCGTGCGCCAGCGAGGATATGGCTTGCGGTTATTGATTTTCAAAAGCGATCTGGGTCAGATAAGAAGCGAAGAAATCGTTTACAGTAGATTTATAAAGATCCCATTGGGCTAATTAATCGTGCTGAGCGACAGGTATAGACATTTTTCAAGGTGAGACTTAAAATAAGTAATTTATTTGTTCACACGAAACTCCTCTGGACCCTGTGAGGAAACGGGTGTGAAAGACACTAGGGTTCATCTAAAGGAGTCACCTGGAATGTACAAACATGTTTGGCGGATGATAAACAGATGCCAAAAAAATTAACTTGTTCGTAGGAATGTAATCCGCCACCTGAGAACAAAGCAGCAGTGAAGCAGACTCCGAGAGAGAGAGAAACCTTACCTTGTGCCATTACGTAAACAAATGAAACATGAACCAAAACGTCTCGCTAATACCCAGGGTAGAAAAAGCCAAATCAAGTCAGTCTTTCGACTACGAGTTTGTTATTCTATTTTATTATTTTTTGTGACTTGATAGTTTATTTTGTAAAGTTCTTTAAGTCTTTTAATATACTTAGCATGATCTCGCATTTCATTTTGTGACTTAAGCCAATGGTTGATGATACAAGGGACCAGGGAGAGTAAGATTTTAGGGGGAAGTGGATGTTTTGTTCGATTCTCGTATTTCATGTACGTGACGTGTTTTAGGTTTTAGATTGTTTGCAAGTGGTTGTAGATGTTTTGAGGTGGTTGTAGATGGTTGTAGGTGGTTGTTGAATTTTTTGAGGTGGTTGTAGGTGGTTGTAGATGGTTTTAGGTGGTTTTAGGTGGTTTTAGGTCGTTCCATGTTTTAGTAACTACGGTTGACAAAAGCCAGAAAAACCTTAACAATGTTCAAGTCGACTGTCAAACTTACAAACATACAAACAACCTAGCACTATCTATACTGCATGGAGGGTAGAGTGGAAACAACGGAAAAAATTACTGCTGCTACAGTATGTTAGCTCGCTATCTTGTAAGGAAGTGTTGCAGGTCAGGGCTCCCCTGAATAGACCTTTTCATGGTTTCTGATGCCATCTTGGCTGGCGGGCAAACACGGCTAATATTACAGTGAATGTATGGGCTTTTGGCCCACTGGGAACCGCTATAACGCCGCTACAAAGTCACGCGGGTTTCCAACATTTGCCACTACTTTAAATAGTTTTATTGGTATCATTCATTCAACAGAAAATAAGGCTAAGAAGGTACGGCATCCTCAAATTCTTCTAATTTCGGTAGTTTCGAAAACGAAGAACTCGAAAACGAAGACTGAAGCACGAAGCACCCAAAACTCAAAAACAGAGCACCCAAAACTCGAAACCTGTCTGTGCTTTAAAAACACGAGACAGCCCCTTGTCAAGTCACCAGCAGCAGGAATCAAACACGATAACAAATAGAATGCAGTTCAAAACTATTCAAGTAGAACTATGGGGTGTTGCAAATGCATTTCCGTCACCCTAACTATTGGCCATTTCGGAGTTGCGTAGGGCACTGGGGCGAGTATCAGATTTAAACTATCGATAAACTGACACCACCATATAAAAGGTCATGTTGAGATTGGTTATTTGACCAAGTTTGGTGCTCTAAGGATGAACAGGGATCAAGTTGTGACTCTTGAAACATGGTTAAATATTCATACAAACGTCTGTAATTTTGTGACAGCGTTCCCCAAAAAAACTCTTCTTTTTTTGTGATTTCTGTGATATTCCCTGAAAATGGGCAAACATAGTGATTTTCGAATTAGTTCCTTCCCGGTAGTAGATGCATGACGAATTTTACAGTTTAACAGGAAAACTGTAAAATATTTCAAATAGTTTATATGGTTTTTCTTCTCTCGGGGAGGGTGTGGCTACACGTAGGCTACCCTGTCTAAGGTATGGGTCGCACTACCTTGAGGTAGAAATCTGTCATCGGTGGACATTGCTAAGTGTGAACCCCAAGTTTTCAGGTTGGTAAAACTTTGAAAATCGGCAAAAACATCAAAAACGCCGTAGTGCTTGTGTGGGGCAGGCAGATTTTGGAAAACTCAAGCTAAACAATATAACGAAGGACAGCAGTAACAGTCAGCACTTGTCAGTGGTGAACGTGATCCATTTGAAACACGATCAATTAGAAATAAACGTGGCCGAATGTTCAGACCTTCGCGCTTTCGTGGACGGACGAGAGAACTACTATCCTTGGCCATTTTAAGCCTTTTACGCAAACAAACAAACATTCAATTGTAGGGGCAGAGAAAGTTGGAATTATGCCGGCTTGACGAACACTTGAAGTTTACTGGTAAGACCAGTGATCAACATAAGTGCTTGCAAAGTGCTCTAACAGGGGCTTACGTAGACAAAAGGGTGGCAGGAAAGAAGGGCTCAACCAATAAATATCAATACCGCCCTACCTGTGCAGGCGAGAAATCAAATGCTCCATGGGATGGATTGGTGGACCTTTGGAGGTGTGGACGCATCCATTTCCTCCACCTGGTTTGGCTTGCGTCATGCAAGACTTAAAGTTGTTGTCCTTCAACGTACAGTGGTTTCGAGTCTTTCGTGCTCCATTTTCGAGATTTGGGTGCTTCGTTTTCGAGATTTGGATGCTTCGTGCTTCGGTCCTCGTTGTCGATTGCTTCATTTTCGAAACTACCTCTAATTTCATGGTAATTTGCATAAAAGGGTTTGTATGAAATCTTAAAATTTGTTTATGGTCATTATAACCTGAATCTCTTCTTTATGCTTTGTGAAAATAATCTCAGTACAAATGTCTTCTAAAATATATTTTCACTGTGGAAATCTACCTCTGTGTAGCGGCGTTATAGCGGTTCTAAGCAGGCCAAAGTCCCATACATTCACCATAAGTTATTTTGGAGAGAAATCACATAGCCACCCGCGTCTTGTCAAGCAGGGACAGCTAAAGAGTCAATAACGATGAAAACGAAAAGCGGAAATATATATATTATTATTGCTTATAGCGCGCAAATTAACATTCAAATATGATCAAAAGCGCGTTACATCTAAGATACCTAAAAACTATAAACAAAAGCAATAAGAAAACTATATACATCATATAAAAACTAAAAATACATCATGAAAAAAAACTAAATTACACCGTATTAAAAATAAGATAATGAGCAATTAAATTAGATAAAATTAACAGAAAGCCATGCGAAACAAAAAAGTCTTAACCTTAGTTTTAAAAGTGTTAAAACATGTCTCGTGTCTGATTTCACGAGGGAGTGATTTAAAAAGCTTGGGGGCTGCCACGGCAAACACCCTGTCACCTAGCGTTTTCTTGGTTTTACCATTGTATGGTTCCAATAGTATCTCATTGTTTCGACGAAGCAAATATTTGCTAGGGCATAAAATGTTAACTAAATTACTAATATAATTAGGAGCTAGGCCATTAATAGCTTTAAAAATTAAAATTAAACTTTTAAATTGTACTCTTTCTTTTATGGGAAGCCAGTGAAGGGAGCGGATTGTTTCTGTATCCGTGTCGTCTAAAGTATTAAGCTTAGATTAATAATTGTCATGTCCACAAATTTGGAATAAAGAGCAAGAGAAAGATGGAGAAAAAGAGAAAGTAGGCGGCAGGCCAGCGAAGCTCAAGGAGAAAAAGAGCTGGTTGGCGTAGGGTCTTATCCCTGGTAGATGCCAAAAATGTACATTAGTCCCAGTGCTCCCATACTTTGGATATTTAGAACGGCATGGTAACATGCTAATACCATTTTATACCTTCAGTAAATTGACAACCTTATTAACCTTAAATCACACCTCCCCTCCAACAGTTAATTTTAACTCTTTAAGTTTGAAATACAACCTGTGGGTGAGTGCTTGAGATGACTATTAGATTGTTAGTGTGAGACCATAACTAAATTAAGTTGATTTCTTTATCACTCAGAGATATGCCAAGAGATCAGAGGCACAACTTAAAGGATTTGACAAACAAAAATTAAAAAAGGTAAAATACAATATTAAAATTACGTATTCTTTTTACGTGTATATACATTATTTATGCAATCTAGCATAACACGGTGAAGAAGATACACCACTCAAACATGCAAAGGGATATCAGTTTTAAACCTTTGAGATCAACAACTGGGATACATACCGGTTTCATGTTTTGATTATTATTAAGAAATATATACATAGGTCAACTGGGATTCCAACCTACCAAAGAAATGGGAGACTGGTGCTCCCTGAAAAATTAGGTGCAAAGTCTGATATTTATATAAGGAATTATAAACTTAGGTAAACTGGGATTCCAAACAAGCAAACAATTGGGAGACAGAGAGATTACATAGAAACTTTAAAAATAAAAATAAACCAATACGTATAAAACCAGGTCATCTGGGTTGGGAACACCGGTTCTCCCTGAACTAATAAACAATTCTGATATAAGATAAAATGAACTATTCAAACTAAGTATTAAACTTGGGACTCAACCCAGTAACCAAAGGAGACAGGGGAGCTCCCTGGACTGATACTTGAGTCAATAATAGATATACTATAAAAATTAGATAAACTGGGATTCCAACCCCACCAAGCAAGAGAGACAGGGCTCCTGGACTAAAATCCTTCAGTCAATGATGGATGAAACGTAGAATTAAACCTAGATAAACCAAGATTCCAACCCAGCAGGTAAAAAGAGGGGACAGGCTCCCTGCGCGATACTTCACTCAATACAATAATAGAAATATACTATTAAAACTAGATAAACTGGGTTCAACCCTTGAAACCCAAGGGGAGACAGGAGCTTCCTGGACTGATATTTCAGTCAATAATAGATGGAAACTTACTGGCCCC
>CALNXK010000218.1:785000-796925 GCA_942486035.1 Porites lobata | reverse complement strand
ACCCCTTGCATTTTTTTGTTGTCCAAAGAAAGCATAAGAAAATACCGCACGGTTTCTCCCTCAATCAATTGCTTCGTCATGATCCTGCTGGTCTTGATCTACTCCAGAATTGTGTACACATTGTGGTTCAAGCAAAGTGGTAATGCCGTACTCACAAATCAGGTAGGACCCTTCGCTTTATGCAAGGTAATATCAAGACAGTCTTGGATTCTGGATTCTGGATTCCAGGTACTGAACTCCGGATTCCAATCAGTAGTGGGATTCCGTATTCCTTGAGCTGGATTGACTCTAAAGCCCAAGTAAACAAATTCCACAAGCAAAAAAATTTCCTGGATTTCAGAATCTGTATTCCCTTACATGGGGCCAAAACCCTTATCAGGACAAATTATTCGTCTGAGGACTACTCATAATAGTTTTATATGGAGAAAGTTCCGCTCCGAGGTCCAACCCTTCACCCTCTGACACCCCTTTCGTACCCCTTTCGTATACCCTCCATTGAAAAATATAACCTCTCTAAAATACCTAATAAGAATAAATTACTGAAACTGGCCTATTTTACTCAATGGCGAGCTTGACTGGATAGTTCTGAGACCAGCGAATAAAATCTAAAGTGAGACGCGCCTGTTAACGTCTGGTGTTAAAATAAAGAGTTTAAGTTGGCTGAAGGTCGGACGCCGAGCCGTTACGTCCTACGCGTACTCAGTTATCAGCTCAATTTTTGGAAAATTGACGGGTACCGGTTTCTACCCATAACCAAGTTATGAATGAAATTCTTTGGATCTCAGATACAGTTTTTTCTTAACTAACGCGAGAGTTGAAAATGGTTTGTTCTTATGTTGGTGTTTGGGTCGGCCAAATTGGCCTGGTAAGGGACGTTAGGTTCTGTCTGTTTATCTACGTTTAGTGGATTCGCAAAAAAATAAATAAACAAATAAATATCAGCTGTGTGATCAGTCATCCTCGGAGACCTGGGGGCAGTCAGTCGGCTCGGAAGAAAGGCACAACGAAAGTTTTCAAGAGTTAGCAGTTCAGACCTCTCAGTCATAATACATAGGTTAACAAGACCAAAAAGGTCATTTATTCTTATGTATTCTAAACGACACTGCTCATATCAAAGATCAGCCTTAAATCTTCAGTCTTCAGATTACTTCTGATTTAACCCTTATGGGTAGCAACTCTTTTTTTTTCGGCACAAGTTACATTACCAACTTTGTTTATTCACTGTTTTCTCAACCAATCGCGTGAGATCTTCCGAGAGCTGCAAGGTCGCACAGCTATATTGTAAGCTTGGGTGACCTGTGGCTTATCAATCGTTTTGTACACAGGGTGTATTGAGGTTGAGGAAGCGAGTGACCTTGATGGTTGTAACCGTGAGCGCCATTCTTGTAATATCTTGGGGAGCAGATGCGATACTCCATCTGTTAGACGAACATGCTGCTGACTCCGTGAAACTGAGTCCTTTAGCTATTCCTATCGCGCACACGATGCTGGTGTTCAACTCAGCTATCAATCCATTTGCGTACGCTCTGCTGAACCAAAGATTCAGGAAAAAGATGAGGCAGATGATACGATCACGTTCCTTTGCAACAAGGATTGGTGCTATGTTCATGAGACGGGGTGAATCACAGGACAACGACACTGGTCACACCACTGGAAGCATTCAAATGACACAGCAAGACCAACTGCGTGAAAGGGCGGCGACAATTTCCCGGAAAATGTATTATGACAGTATCGGGCGAGTCCTGGTGCCTATCATTTCATTAGAAAATAAGTTTTATTCAGTCACAAAATTTTAAAAACTCATTTTCGTATGAACGGTTTGTGCAACAGTCCGCCTCGCTTTGATAAAGAGGCTTGGCAATTCGAAAATGGGTTATTGACACCGCTGTTGTGGTCACCCTGCCTTATTAATTTAAAAAGAAAATGTTTTCTTACGAAAAAAATCAACTCTCATAGGATTGCCTTGGAACACCAACATAATAGGTAGCTTATAGCAACGAAGACAGAGATGGCATTGGAGCGTCAAAGAAGCAATAGATTTTGTAAGCAAAACGGTACATATCTTTGAGGTCAATGCACAACTACGACGTGAAATACCCGTATACGACGATTTATGGAGGACGTAAACAAGTGACAACGAAGGTTCTTTTTCTCCTGATTTTAAACTTGGTTGCCACCCCACATAATTCACCTAAATTTGAGATTTGATTTCCAGTGTAAATACCAAAAAGTTGATAAAACTCTGCCGTCTTTTTCTGTCGTCGATACAAAAGCTTCCTATTGATCTGGCCGACGTGACGTCACGCTGACGTCACGCCGGTAAGCGCTTTGTATGAAATCCATACAAACTTTATAAGAAACTGTGATGCTATATAGGTAAGGAGGGAAGAGGGGTGGGAAAGGAAAAAGCAAAAAGAACTGTTCTATCAATTGCTTTACGACCTTAATAAGATTAGAGCGACAGCCCTTGTATGTAAATAGCCCTATCTAAGGACAATGGGGTCAAACAAGCTTTTAGAAACTGTCACTATAACGATGGGATTGCATCATACTGTAAATTCGTTTTCTCCTTTGTATACTCTCTCATATAATTTAATACTATAATGATATAACATAACACTCTTATATACAATTGTCTGATCGTACCACACATGAAAATTAACTTTTGAAGTACATCAAGTGACAACACGACACCAAAAGAACCCAAACAGAGCAGGTTTGTAGCCGTATTTGTAGCTATATTTTGGCTGATCAAGTCTCTTTAGATCCCACTTTCTTCGACATATTCGTCTGGGGTTCTTTGCAGTTCGTGTCTATGTAGACCTATGTATTTGTACATAACAGAATTCTCTTTAGGTGTCCAGCCAAGATAAGAACAAGCTATCTGCGGGCTCATGCACTTCAGTGAAAAAGAAGAATCAAGAGAAATAAAGATTTGTGTTGTTGTTCCTTTTATTGTACCGTTGTCGTTTCGAGCCAAAATTGCCCTCAAATTACTGCGCTTTCCACAAACTTGTGAATTCTGAAGTTCAAAAGCCAACTGACGATTGCGTTTTTGGCTGCCGTCAATCATCTTAACGGACCTCTTAGGAAACAAAACTTTACTTTAACGGGTTCAAAACGTCATGGTTTGTGATTTGTGATTTGTGGATTTCGATCCGTTTTGTATGTATGTATGTATGTAAATCTTTATTTAAACACGGGAAATCATCAGTTAAGCTTAAGTTAAAAACTAAAACTAATTACAACTGCTTTACATGATTGCCGTGTGGGAATCCGATATATCAGCTACCTTCTTGATATTTCGCTTAAAATGCTCAACGGATGCAGCGTTTTTTAAGTTCTTGGGCAAGTTATTCCATAACATGGCCCCGCTGTAAGAGAAGCTTCGTTTCAAATAATTGGTGCTTGGTTTGGACAAGGTCAGCCTTCCCTCAGAGTTTCTTAAGTTGTAAGCAGAGTGACGCTGAGAGAAAAGACTTTGCAGATATTCTGGAGCAAGGTCATTCATGGTTTTATACATCATTACGGCTTTTTGTTTCTTTCGTCGAAGAGATAGCCTCTCCCAGCTGAGGGTGGAGAGAAGGTGGTTTGAGCTCGCATCAAAGGGTGATTTAGTAATAACTCTGGCTACACGATTCTGTAATTTTTGGAGCTTATCACTCAAGTAACCACTCAAACAGTCCCAGACGGGGCTGCAGTAATCAAAATGAGGCATAATTAAAGCGTTATAAATTTGAATTGCAGTTTCTTTGGATATAAAGGGCCGCACACGTTTTAGGGCGCCTATAGCTGAAGAGACTTTCTTGCAAATCTCTTCAACGTGTTTACCCCAAGAGAGTTGAGCATCTATGGTAAGACCCAAGGATTTGGTATGATCGACTCTCTTAATAATTTGGTCATCAATTCTGATTTCTACATCGTCACATTGGGCAGATAGTCTTTGTCTTGATCCAATAATCATTAGCTCTGTTTTAGCAACATTTAGACTGAGCTTGTTAGCTTTCAGCCAACAGCTAAGGTTATTTAATTCAGGGGTTAGAGCTAGCTTAAGCTCTGTTAACGTCTTAGCAGATAACGTAAGGTTGGTGTCGTCGGCAAACATTCTTGGTACGGCGCCCCGCAGGGAGTTGGGAAGATCATTAATGTAAATTAAAAATAGCAAAGGACCCAATATGCTACCCTGCGGCACGCCGCAACTGAGGGTACGAGCAGATGATAGTTTGCCACTGACATTACATCTTTGGGTTCGGCCACTTAAGTACGACGAGAACCATTTTATAGCTGCCTGATCGACACCCAAGTACGACATCTTACGCAAGATGATCTCATGATCAATGGTGTCTGTGTGTTTCTGTGTTTCAGGGTTCGTTGCTTGTGATCGTAATTATGATTGACGGCAGCGAAAAACGAAGTTGCGAAGGCGGCTTTTGAAGTTTAGAGTTCGCATGTTTGTGAAAAGCGCAGTAAAAAAAAAATACCGTCTTCGTCTGCCAATTTACATTAAGTATAAATTTTGCCGTCTGTGCCATAAGCAAAAAAAGCGAGCTCACAGAACTGGATTGTCTTGTTAAGGTAATTTTAAAAAAATAAACAATATTTCACAATTTCTTCGTGGGTTTTTGGTTTTATACTTGTGTTGCGTACGAGATTAAGTTTAGATTATTACGGCACCCACTTTTTTTCCACTACAAGAGTCTTTTTCATCTTGGAAAACATGTTATGATTAGAAATTGTTTTACGCAAGATGCTAATTACAAAACTGCTCGTTTAACTTAATAAGTTGCTTACTTGAAGCCAATTAAAACAACGAACGCTTCATTCTAAGAGAATTCCACCATCTGTGTTCCCACCACAAAAGTTTAAACAGCCTGAAATTTGCGAACGATCAGTTCATCGCGAAACGTTCTCACATTCTCGGGATCGTATTGCGCATGCACCCTTGATTACGAAAATTGCCTACAATGAAGAAATACCCCCGCTGTCTTGTTATCAATGTGAAGTCATTTCGCCCTTGTATTTTGTTCTCGAAGATTTGTGTATGTGCCGGTGAAAAAATGAACTCAAAATCTATTCCCGTGTCTCTGAGATAATTTTGAAAATAAAAAAGTATATCTCGTAAGATCCTCTTTTGTCTTTCATTCTTACCTTGTCGATTGCGTCGTAGATTTAGATGCACGCAAGTAAACTTTAGGTCTTATTATCGTTAATTCACGACCGTGGAATATCACCTGCTTCAAAGCTTTTAACTTCCTATTTTTGACGACCCATTGTCGCTAATATATTTTTCCATTGTTACTATTTACAGCCATTTCAAATAACTTTGAAGGAAAGCTTCCGCGGTAAGATCGCACCGCCGGGTAACTCCATAAAAATTTCCCAAACTCAACCATGAAGAAACTACTCTGTTGTAAAATCACAAAGGCAAAGGTTTGTAAGGGTTTAGACCATTCTGAGAGACTGACAACGTAACCGTTGAACGGTTAAACTAAATAACAAAAGATTTACAGCTACCCCAGCTATATGACCTTCGCTATCTGCTCTTGCCTTGTATGTCTACACTATAGATGGTTTTCACTGTGACGTCATCAAATTGCAAAGTCAAAGTAGCGAGGTTTTACGAATTCTTATTTACACTAGGTTGAAGATAAACAAAAAGTAAATCTTTGTATAAGTTTCCATTTCCGTAGCATGTTTCATTTCAAAAATACAGGAATTTGAACTTCCGAGTTTTCACAGTGCGCACCAGATAGGAATGCTGTCTCGTTGAAAAAAAGTCTCTCCTCTTAACTTTCAGCAGTATAACCACTTCAAGTATTAGAAGATATGTTTATGCGTACGTATGCTAGATATTGAGTGAAAAGAAAGAGCTTTTATAGACAAAGTGAACTTCAGATGTTTTTGTTGATTTCCGGCGGCCATATTGGTGCACCAAAACGGTGCACCAATATAGCGTCTCCATACAAAGCTCTACAAAGGAGCGTGAAACGTTTTCGGCAAATAACTCAGAAACTGTGACCCACAAAGACCTGACACTTAGACAAATTGTTTATATATTAGTCTTTTATGACATTTCATTTTTTTGGCTTCTTCCATTGGACAGTTTCCAATTTAATTTTTTTGTTGCGTGACAGTGAAAACGATCTATACCGGGTAGCTCTTAAATACGCCGGCACGAAATCATTTCGAATAGGGCTTTTGTCCACACATAAGAACGACGATTTTGGTACAACGCGACGTCTGTAACAAATTAAAGCGAAGCTTCACCGCGTCGATTTTGAAGTGGATCGTCATACTTTGGATAGATTTCGGTGCCACTTCAAGTTTGCGCAGTACAAACGCAGGTGTTCATGCTGCACCGGTAGCCTTTCCACGTTGACATGAAAGACTATCCGGTATATGTGGTGTACACACCGCCTTAAAATCCGACAACATAGAATTAATTGAAGTAGCTGTTTATCGCTGCTATTAATCAATGAAAAGGGGATCTTCCTTGAAAAGCCGTAGGCGCAATTAAGGAAACGTGTGGCAAGTAAAAACGAAGCTCGCACAAGACCATGCCAAGAGAGCACTGAATGGGCCAAGAGCCAGCATGCAACTCTGCTGGAAGCGGAAGAGTGAGGAAAAATGGAACATGGCCAAGTTTGTGATCAAATAATTTATGGGTTTCCTCAAAGTTGGCATTTTGTAAACATTTCATGTAAACCGGAGCTGTGGATGAATGATCTATTCGCTGTCACGTTCATGTTTACTCAGCTTCTGATCTTCTCTACGCGACTGCCACTCTTCTCTTAAGGTTTAGTTCCTTTCCAGAACAACTTTTCAGTACCCCGGCACGGTGCATAAACACAGTTTATATTTTTTCCTTGGTAAGATATTCCTTGCGTAAGATATAGTCACAAACTGCGAACAACTGGCCTCTTTATACTGTTTTTGTCTTTTACTCTTTTAACTGTTCTGACTGTGTTTAAAAACACACACAAAAAAAAAACCTAAAAATTATTTAATATGATTCATAAAAAAAAAATAACAAATAATAATCATGATAATAATAATGAAACGGATATTAATAGTTCGTATTCTAATAACAAGTCAGATAAAGTTCCCCTCGTTTATCTACATAATTATGAAAATGTTATCGGCCAAAGCGTGAGGTAAAAATTAGCAGACCGCTTGTTGGTACTTATGGTGTTTGATCTCACGAGCAAACTTTCTTACCAGATAGTATCAATATTAAATTCAATGTTATTTTTCAGTTTCGCATAAAACATCGCCTCGTCTTAAGAGATCATTAGTTGTTAATTTTTTTTTTTTTTTATGTAAGACATTCAGTTTAATATTATTGGTGTTAGTGGTGCATTCGTGCCCTTAATGAGTTCGTTTAACGCCTCCATTTAATAGTTACCAAGTATTCCTGAGTAAAAGCGAAAACAGGAAGATCTAACTACTGCATGACAGTCTTCGAAAGGCAGCGCCTTTTTTTCTCAGACACTTATTACAGTAAGTTATCGAAGTCACCTTTCTCGGTAGATGGGATTTCGTCTGGTTTGCTTCCATTTACCTCTGGACAGACTAATATAGAAAACAACAGTCAGTAAATCCTTAAAAAATCAGCATTTTTTTTCAACAATTGCCTTAACATGTTTAAATTTAGCAAATGCGTATATATGTGTGCTGTGTAAATCGCTAAGATAGTGCCTTCAAATAACCTTTTTACCCCAGTTGGTATTAGCTTGTATGTTGTTATATACCGTGTAGAGCATCTTAGTTTGGGCACTAAAAAAAGATACGGTCAGTTTCCCATCTTGAATTTTGCATAGGAAATAGAAATAGACACCTCAACCTTTTTTACGAATATACAATATCCATTTTTTGTGGCAGAGCGTTGGTTGCTGAAGAGGTGCTGAAATTAACTGTCCGCTGTTGTGTTAATAGAAAAGATAAGCGCAATCCATTTGGTCTCCGATGCTTTTGAAATAGTTTTTTAAAAGTAGTTGGTAAGTTTTAAAAGGCGAAGAAAAGTCATCCACACACTGAAACGTTTTGCAGTAGATGAAAGTTATTTCATTTAGCTTTGATCCGGCCATTCTCTTGGGGTAACAAAGAAAAAGGTTTTTCTTAGGTTCAACCCGGCTTCACCAATCTTTCTAGTTGCAACAGCTGCTAACATCCGGCTTTATACGTAATTATACACTTAGCTACACTTTGTACGTGCCGTAGAAGTCGTTAAGATAGTGCCATTAAATAAACTTTTCCATGATATTAGCCAAGGAGAAAATAATTTAAGAGAGCGAATCCCCCATACATGACCCTCTTCCCATGATGGTAATTTTAAGGACGACAACTCATTGGTCGGTAAGAATGGCGTCAAGTATTATTTATAACTAGGCGGGTAATTCATTTCACTGCCGATCACGCACAACAAGCAACACGACGTGTGAACTTGAATTAAATTACTTTCGTCAAAGAGTCAGAAGATTTCTAAGTGGAAAAATCTGGCCAGAGTAGCCGCCGATGATCAAAATGATCCTGGCTTTTAGGAATCGCCGAGAAGAGCAGTTCCGACTCGACGGAAATTGCTAATTTTGGCTTCGCTGCATCAGTGTATAAACAAATTACTCGGCTTGTAAGGGACGGACCATTGGAAAACTACGGCTCGAAAATTCCCCCCCCATAACTTTTCCAATGGTCCGTCCCTAAACGACAACTGTCTCTTCGAAATTTCGGCGACGTCCACGCCAGTTTTAAATAGCCTTTGGGAATAATAATAACTTCCTCTTTAAGAACATATGGGTTCCCATCAAATATTGCCCCTGGGATAAATACATTTGCTTGAATTAATAGAATTGATAATGTCAACTGCTAAAAGTTTACCGGCACAATAAGCGAAAATACTAGTTAGAACATCTAAAAGGAGACTGAAAAAAACTGTTATGTTTCACAATGTCTGCTGTTTAGTTTCTTATTTTGTTGTTCCTCGCGTATATTAAAATTTCTTCCAAACACTAGTTTACTTCTATGCTGAGTTTTTTTTATTAATATCAACATTCAGTTGATGACAGCTAAGCACAACGTTAAGTAAACACGTCCAAACGAGTACATTACATGCATACTATGGTAATGGTTAAGACTAAGTTCTAAATGTCATACTTATCTTTTACGAAGCCTTTTAGATCCATCATTAAAAAAATATTTACTATGTTGCCTTTGAACTATTGTTTTCTTAGCATTTCAGAAGCCTCTTGAGACCTTGACGATAATTATTGCTAAAAGTGAGACAAATCAGAGGGTTTATAGCACAGTTTGCGTTGAAAATGAGGTGTGCGAGCTCAGCAAATAACCAGAAACCACAGCTGGACCAAATGGAACTATCCACCGGTTGACGTACCATGATTAGATTTGTAGTGGTGATGGGTACAGTACAAAAGAAAAATGCTAGCACGATAGCAATGGCCATCCTTAACACATTTCTGTTTTTCCTTTCGCGCTGTTTTGTGGCGTTGGTCAACTCTTCACCTGGAGGCGCCTGTAGTTTGAGCTTGATGAGGATGATGGAGTACAGAATGACCAACAGGACTGCAGGGATAAAACTAAACGCTGTGTACACTGTTATGTAGTGATTCTCAATGGGCCAGGATCCTTCGAAGGTTCCATACCAATCAAAGTAACAAACAGTCCCCTGAGTGCCTTCATCAACTTTTGCGACGATCATATATGGCGCAAAAAAAGCCAAGGCAACAACCCAAGTAGCGAGAATGAAGAAGGGAAACAATTTGCGACTAATGAATGGAGAACGAAGTGGGAACACCACGGCGACATAGCGATCAAGTGCTATCAGAACTAGGCTTTGACTCGACACACCGAAGGAGACGTGGGTAAAGTAGATAGCAAGTTTGCACAGGGCTTGGCCAAGAAGACCACCAGTAGGCCAAGAGCCGCCAGAATGGATCTCTGCACTAAGACGCAGAGGAATCGTGAAAAATGGCAACAGCATGTCTGATATGGCCATGTTTGCGATCAAATAATTTATGGGTTTCCTCAACTTTGGCGTTTTATAAACAGTTAATCCGATGATCGAATTTCCGAAAAGGGAAAAGCCAAGTATCAGACTATAACCAATGGTTTGCCCAATTTTCAACGCCGATACGTTTATCAGACTGCTACATACCCAAAGGTTCGATCCATTCGCTGTTGTGTTCATCTTTACTAGTCTCAACTCGCTTGCTTCTTCTAGTAAGGTTTGGCTTCTTTGCAGAACAGCTGCTCAATACTGCGGCCTATATTCAAATAGGAAGGTTTGTAATTATATAATGTAAGACAGGTAATTTTAACATCCTACAAATACACTGATGTTGTAAAGTGACAAACTCAAACGTGCGTGCCCTGTATATCAAATAATAAAATAACAAAAAGCAATTAACTAATCGTGGAAAATATAATTCATCTATGATAATAATAATAGTAATAATAAAGATAATAATTAATAATAATAATAGATAATGGATAATGGATAAAGGCTGAGTGTCTCAAGGTAGCTCGACCCAGTATTTTTGTGGGCACACCTTCCATCATTATAACACACGTATTACACACAGACTAAATAATATAGAGCGTTTTCACATAACGTCACGGCGGCCATATTGGTGTTCCAAAACAATGAAATGGCGGCCACGTAGGTGTACCCAGAAAATCCTCTGGGACTTGAACTCTTTTCTCATGTAAATGCTTTCTTTTATTCCAATAAATTAGCATGGATGCTGGCCACGTAATAGATAATGGCTAATAGATAAAGGTTGAGTGTCTCAAGGTAGCTTTCCCCAGTATTTTTGTGGGCACACCTTCCACCATTTTAACACATGTATTACACATAGACTAAATTTTATTATCATATTATTTTTTCGGTTATGGGAATGAATATCACGTGACAATGACGTCACAACAGCTTCTGAAGGCTGTCAACAAACCTGCATCGGGAAGTTACCAAGTTGAAAAAGACCCTGCTTGTGTATTTAAATAATTATATCTAATTGACTGAATTGTTTTGCAATAGATAAAAGTGATTTCATTTCAATAGCTTTGACCCATTCCCTTGGGGCAACAAAGAAAACAGTTTTTCTTTGGCTCAACCTTTACCAATCTTCCTAGTTGCAACAGCTGCTAACATCCGCCTTTATACGTAACTATACACTTAGCTAAACTTTGTAAGTGCCGTGGAAGTCGTTAAGATGGTACTATTAAAGAAACATTAAGTTTTCCACACTTTAAGAGAGCGAATCCCCCATGCATGACCCTCTTCCTAATGAAAATTACTTGAAATCTATGCCAAGACACCTCATTGGTCGGTGAGAATGGCGTCATGTTAATTTTAAACTTGGCGGGTCATTCATTTCACGTCTTTCACTGCCGATCACGCACAGCAAGCAACATGGCGTGTGAACTTGAAATTATTTTCGTCAGAGTCAGAAGATTTCTCGGTGGAAAAATCTGGCCAGAGTAAGCTTTCAAGAATCGCCGAGGAAGCGGTTCCGACGCTACGGAATTTACTAGTTGTGGTCTTCACTGCATCAGTATAGTATAAGCAACTAAAACATCTTGTAAGCGACAGCTGTCTCTACCGGCGACGTCCACGCCAGTTTTAAATGGGGAAGATTAAATAGCCTTTGGCAATAATTTTAACTTCTACTTTAAGGACGGTGCCCATTATTGTTACTGCGCACATTTTCTGCAAATGCCAAGGTAGTATCGCGCGATGCGAAAGAAATGCGCAACACGCAGGTGACGCGGACTGACTTTGTCTCCTATTAGTCTGGGAGGTTCTAGTTATTTCTTGGGGAAAAGATGCGTCGTTTTCCAACAGATGAAAAATAATTTCTGTTTTACCTTGTCACTTCTTTGAGAACCGAAGAATCATGCGTATGTTACTAT
>CALNXK010000218.1:760000-782500 GCA_942486035.1 Porites lobata | reverse complement strand
TAGCTTTACAACAATACAACTCCTTTTCTTTCCGAGGAGAAAACAAAACAAAGAGGCCTTTAATACTAAACATCATAGTGGTAACAAGAAAGATCACTGAACCCTACGCCTGTTGGTTACAGATCATCTTTTAAAAGCCATCGACGATGAGAAAGTTACCGCCACGGTACTCGTTTGACAGCATTAGCCACGCTACCCGGTTAAACAAGCTTCCGTTCTTAGGAACATCAAGGAATACCCAAAATTGGTTTCAAAGCTACCTTATCGATAGAGAAAAAACCACTCGTATAGGAATATCCATATCTACAAAGCTAAAAGTAATTCATGGCTTTTAATTCTTGGACCCGTGTTATTTAGTTTACATAATGAACTAACTCCTCATCGATCCAGAAAAGAAAAGAAAACAAAACAAAAACAACACCACCACCGCCACCACCAGCAAAAATTCATGCTTTTTGGTACGCGTAAATTGGCTGCGAAGCTGAGGGATATCATCACCCATTAGGAGTCATATTTGAAGGTAACCTCCTTTTTGATTCTCATGTAAATCTTCTGTCGTCTTCACTATCAGCCAAACTTTGTCAAATTAATAGTGTCCGGCACCTACTCACAAAAGACAATCTTTAAGTCATTTTCAACTTTTTAGTCAGGTGTTACGCAAATTAGTTTACTGTTCGACTGTGTGGTCAGGGAACAACACAACAGAATATCCAGAAACTGCAGCTATTAAATAATTGTGCCGCCAGGATTCTAACTGGAAAAAGAAAATATGCTCATGTTTCTCAAACATTGGCTTCCAATCATTGCAAGCCAAGTGAAGTACATGTTACAGCTTCGTGATGTATAGCCATGGTTGTAAATTCTACATGGCCTTGTCGCAATTTACCTTGAGCCCATACTAGTTAAGCGTTTTTTAAATTATCCACAGTCACAATGGCAAACAGAAGGATCACTTTGAAACTACATTTTGGAGAACATTGACGGCGCAGAGATTACTTTTTCTTTCGCGCAATACCATTACGAATCAATTAAACGAGGACACCAGGAACGGTATGAACACTGATCTTCTTAAAAGTCGTGTCCTTGGGGAATTTTGGGCATCTTTACTTTGAATTATGTCATATTTTTAGGATTACATTTATTTTAATTCATCTTAAAAAAAAAAATTGTAAGTTTTAGCCCGTACTGTCATTACTTTATTTCTACTTTCTGCAAATGATCGTTTGTTAACATTGGAAATTAAAAGCCCCAGTTGAGAAATGGGACCAGAAATTTGTTTCATATTTTCTTCATTACTCTGCGGGAGCATTGTTTATGGGAAAAGGCATTTAAGAGCGAATGCACAGAAAAATCGAGCAAACCGTGGCCACAGCTCAAAACCTAACCTACCCTCATTTTAAGTCTGTAATAAGGTTTTAATGAGTTTATAACACTGCTGAGGTTTAAATTTCAAAATGCGGCCGAGTTTGGGAATTATTTGAGATTTTCGATTTCAACGATCCGCGGGCCTAAAATTAGCCGCCGAACACGGCAATATAGCCCAGCGACAGAAATGAGCTGGCTTTCATAAACGAGCGAATATATTGGCAATCTTCCACTTAAATCTCAAAAAACAGATATTAACAATTTCTAAACAGCACATTTTTTTAGAATTAGAGCATAAAATATCGACGAACGAGCACAATTTTGAAACGTAATTTGCATAATGTTTATAAATACAACAATTTACCGCTAAAACCAAAATCTAATTTTCTATATGGGGGAATTCTCCAAATCACCCCTAATCCCGCTTACTACCTAATGAGATATAGTACTTCAACATTATCTGAAAGTTAGTCTGGTGTTCTCGCGAACGCTTGTAAAATAGATTGATTATTTTGAGGTTATTTTGCCCCAAACAACCGCTAATTGACCCCAGGGTCAGTTGACACGTGCACGTCACCTTAGTTTTATGCATCGATTTGAGCTCGTTAAAAGGGAGAAACTAACAAGATTTTTTTAATATGTACCTGTTTTAATGAAATACACGCAATCTTCAAAAGGAGAGGCAGTTCAGTGGGTAATTTCTGTTCTTGAGATCTTGTAGATTGTACCATGGCGTCTGCGAGTGGACCTGAGTCTAGGTCTGTTTTCCCGTGACTGCGAAATCAGAATAACATCATGAAATAATTCTCGCTCGAACCTTCGTAAATGAATCCGCTTTGCAGTGCCTTACCTGAGATAAAAAGTGGGCCGAATAGGAAAACATTCTAGCGCAATTTGGATCCTTTGCAGCGCGTAGTGTATTTGCTAAGCGGCGATGGTATCAGTGACTTTTAATTAGTTACTCACCTCCGATTGCGTGACCAGGCAATTATCGATTGTCTCCTGCGAAAAATAAGTGCACGGGAAACCAAAGCTTTCGGGATACAGTAAATTCATTTTCCTGTATGACCAGTTGTCCTTTTGTCCTATTTTAAAAGCGGTTAACTAAGATGATTAGCAAACATACTGTCCCACTTTAAAAAATGGTACAGTAACTGAATGTTCTGTTCTTCTGATTTTACCCCCAACCCCGGAGTGTTTAGAAGATATATTTGCACTACGCATGAAAGGCAAATGGATTAAATTTGAAGGTTCAAGGCGGTTTTAAGGCATGGGTTACCAGTGGATTAGTCAGACTTCTCATAAGGTGCATTGAACGGAAAATTACAGGCATGATATCTCTGCTATTGTATATATGTCCATTAAGTGATTTTCCAGCAAACATTTTTTGACTTTTTTACCCCAAAAGTTTTTTCCGTTCAATTCTTATCTATGAGATCTAAACTTAGTTAAATTTCTGTAATTTTTTGTTAAATGCAATTCTGCAAACAACTAAGTATTTAATTTTGCGTAAAAGCTACATGAAAATGTACTGTTTAGCCGTAAATCATAAAAAAGAGAAAGCATGATGCTTTCTCTTTTCAAGTCTAGTAGGACTTAAGCAATGGCATTGCTTAAGTCCTAGTAGTTGTTCTCCATGTCTGCTAAGGAGGAAATAGTTTGCTCTTTTCAAGAAATTGTTCTTGCCCATTGCGGTTTCAAACCAAGGATAGCAGCAAGTCTGTCGTGGTCATATACTGCTACTTCAGTGCAAACGAAGCATAGGCGCACAAGTCAGCGCTTGCGTTTAGTCAGGTGCCGAAAATGAAGTGGAGGGCGTCCATGTTCGCTCCGGCTCGAAAAGGTAGAATCAGTTGTGCAGTAAAAAGTAATGCGAAAAACCTGCGTGGGCTGGGGAACGAAAGGCGTCTTATTTTTCTTTCGCTTGTTCTATTTTCGCGACGTGGTACAGGCTACGAAATACTGACAAGCTCAGTATATGTCTTCACCACCGAGAGTCACTTGCCCTTAGCCGAACACGCCCCTCACGTATCATGTTCGTTCCTAAAGTTATTTCAAAGCACAGAACCAAACCTAATCAGCGGCCGAAGGCAGAAAAGGGGATGAGCAAACGGATGTCACAGCATATTTTGCAAGAAACTGGTATCCTTGTGCCTATCGGCTCAGGAACGATTAATTACTACTAGAATTAATATCAGGGTCAGAATTTGAGTGCTACAATGGGAGGAAAGGAAGAAAAGGAAACCGCCGCGCACACCTGTTAAGTCTTTTATAAACTTTCTCGTCCTGACAGTTTCAAGGCATAGAGTGTTTTCACATGACGTCACGGCGGCCATATTGGTGTCCCAAAACAATGAAACGGCGGCCATGTTGGTGTCCCAAACCAATCCTGTAGGAGTTGAACTCCTTTCTTATGCAAACGCTTTCTTTTGTTCCAATAAATTTGCATAGATGCTGACCACGTGAGTGAAAACACTCTAATTAATTAACAGTGTCTGTTGCAGGTGTCGAATTAATCTTACAGCAACTGGAAACGTGGCCACGCCTGCTGAAACTGAGATTGCTTGTAGGATGAACGGCTATAGTTTGGTATATTCACGAGCGCGTTTTGTCCAGTGAACTGAGTGCGTAGCTTTTCTTAACGAAGGGATGGGGTCGGTCAAGTGAATAGTTCGGGGATCGTTTGCTCTCTTTAGTGGGGGGGGGGGGTATATTTGTTGATATCGGGAGTTCTGGCCGGGATAGAGTCGTTGTAAAGCTATTTTTGCTTCGGAGTATCGGTTTACCGGAAGCTGAGCAAGGAAAAGTCAAATGGTGCATTTATGGAATAATAATAGAGATTCTCATGGTCTAACAGTGCGAAGATTAGACTTCTGGTAAGGTGGCAACGATCAAGGCCCGCATTATAATTCATAATAATTGAAGGTCATGATGTAAAAAAAGCGACTGAAATGGTGGATGCCATGCAATCCTCTCGGGTGGGGGCGGCGTACCTGGCCTTAAAGGTTACCCCTGCGACAGAAGGCAAGCATGCCCAGATTGTCCACGGGTTGCTAAATGAGACCGTCCCTTTCTTAGTACCCGTTCCCTGTCTTAAAATTAGACCCGGGCAAATTTCTCGAGATTGCACCATCATTTTGGGCTTAAAGCTTCCAAAGTCCAACAATAATAGCGCATGTTCGCGACGGTTTTTTAAGTCAGTCAAGTTCTTAAACCAGGCCTTAAACGGCCAGTTTTAAGTGTCGATAACAGTTAAAAAGGCATACAAGCCTCATGCAAAAGACAGTGGGAAGGAAGTGCACATCGGTGATGGGGAAAAAGGAGAAGCCCACAGTTATTTAGGGGTGGATCTTTCAAAACATTCTTATACTCTTGGACAGATATGCATTGTTTAAAGTTTTAGACAAACCAGGTGTAAATTTATAGTAACAAACTGTTAAATATACATCAGCAAGATTTTTGCGAATCCTATTTTTCGCAGGAGACTATCGTTTACTGGCTGGTCACGCAATCAAAGGTAACGTACTTTCCTACGTTTGTTTACTCACTTTTCGCTCAGCAATACACTGCGTTCCACAAAGGATCCAAATTGCGCTAGAATTGTTTTGCTATTCGGCCCACTTTTTATCTCAGGTAAGGCACTGCAAAGCTGATTCACTTACGAAGATTCGAGGGAGAATTATTTCTTGATGTTATTCTGATTTCGCAGTCACCGGAAAACAGACCTAGACTCACGTCCACTCGCAGACGCCATGGTACAATCTACAAGATCTCAAGAACAGAAATTACCCATTGAACGGCCTCTCCCTTTGAAGATTGCGTGTATTTCATTAAAACAGGTACATATTAAAAGAATCTTGTTAGTTTCGCCCTTTTAACGAGCTCAAATCGATGCATAAAACTAAGGTGACGTGCACGTGTCAACTGACCCTGGGGTCAATTAGCGGTTGTTTGGGGCAAAATAACCTCAAAATAATCAATCTATTTTACAAGCGTTCGCGAGAACACCAGACTAACTTTCAGATAATGTTGAAGTACTATATCTCATTAGGTAGTAAGCGGGATTTGGGTTGATTTGGAGAATTTCCCCATATAGAAAATTAGATTTTGGTTTTAGCGGTAAATTGTTGTATTTATAAGCATTATGCAAATTACGTTTCAAAATTGTGCTCGTTCGTCGATATTTTATGCTCTAAATCTAAAAAATGTGCCGTTCAGAAATTGTTAGATATCTGCTTTTTGAGATTTAAGTGGAAGATTGCAATATATTCGCTCGTTTATGAAAGTCAGCTCATTTCTGTCGCTAGGCTATATTGCCGTGTTCGGCGGCTAATTTTAGGCCCGCAGACCGTTGAAATCGAAAATCTTAAATAATTCCCAAACTCGGCCGCATTTTGAAATTTAAACCTCAGCAGTGTTATAAACTCATTAAAACCTTATTACAGACTGAAAATGAGGGTAAGTTAGGTTTTTAGCTGTGGCCACGATTTGCCGATTTTGCTCGATTTTTCTGTGCATTCGCTCTTAAGTGGTGAAAGTAGCACACAATTGACTTAAAACAGCAATTTCCTCTAACATAGTACTTTGTTATTTTAGTTACTTCATAATTCGAGATATTAATAAATAATACTTCATTTATAATATATTAATACTTTTACATAAATAAGGACAAATACAAACTTAATATGGAAGTTTACTTAGTTCGCGAAACACAAATCCTTGTATCTGGGGCTTTCGGATGTATGGTTTTGATGTTAACAGATAATGAAGTATACTTAGACATTTGGGATGTAACTTTTTATTTCTTTTTGCAAGACGGTCACAAAGAGACGCTACAAAGTTCGCTCTTTGTTTTACTGCGATCACAGGATCGATCGGACAAACGCAAATTTTTGTGTGGTCATAGATGAGGTTAAGAAGAACATTCAAATATAGCAACGGAACAAGAAAATTTAGGAAGGGCAAATGCCATCTCGTGGTATTTTAGAGCGCAAATGAGTGATAAAATTTGCGAATGCAAGCAATGGCGGTCTCATTTTGCGAGAATAAAGGCAAACCCGACCGCGATTATTCGTATTAGTAATGGTAACAGGACTGAGTGGAGTCCAATTCGGTCTGCAATCATACGAGTGTTTAATCACGAGTATGATTACAGACTGAATTGGACGACACGAAGTTCTGTTACCAATTAATCATAACTTTAACAAAATTTGTGATATATAAGGCTCTTTTTAAAATCAAAACTTTGTACATTTCTTTGCCGTCCCTGCATAACTTCGACGTGAAATGACCAAATTTTAAGTTTACTTGGGAACGGGGACGGCAAGTCGATAAATTCTACCATCTCTGTCGTACCATCTCGGGCGCGGGTTCCTTCTCTTCAGCTCCAGCCCAAATTCCCTTCTTTTAGTAACTGGGCCCCTTGAAATAATTGCGAAAAAAAGCGAAAGGATGCAAAGTCTATTTGTCGGCGACGTTTTCATGGAAGTCACCATTGTCGGAACGTAAGGTCCCTAATTACTTAGGCATGACGTGTACTGTCCTATTAAGGTTGAAATCAGGGCAGTTGATAGCCAATCAGATTTGAGAATTTTGTCATAGTTATGATTTACGGCAAATTTTACCACTCGTTTTCTCCCTGAAATACCACGTGACATCACTTTTATCCTATCAACCCTAATGAGCGTGAAAGGGTAGTGGGTATCGTGAATAAAGTCTACAACAAGACAATTATGAATTTTAAGTCATTCTTGCATACCTGCAGCACTTAAGTGATTTTTTCTCTATTTTTTGCTTTGATACATTTAATGTAAATTTAACAACCAAACGATTCCTTGCCAGACGGTTCACCAATAAAACAATTTCACACAGACTGGACAAATGAAGTAACATTTGCCGATTTGATAGAGGTAAATATGTTATGCCCTAGCCAACCGACAAGAGAGGTGACTTGCGCCTCGCTGTTCTTTTCATATCTTCTTTCACTTTCCATCTCATCAGTTCTAAACAGGCTCTGGCATCTTCATGGCTGTCGTGTCCCTCGACTACAATACAAGAGTACATGGTCTCCAGTTAGTACACGCTTAAAAGAACAGAGCAAATACAAAAGAAAGGCACAGGTGGGCAAAATTGAGGAAGATTAAGACGGAATCCACCACGAAATTGAGTAATTTTAATTGTCAGTGGACAAAACCCTTGTAACAGCATAAGATAATGAACATTGCATTCTTTTTTACATATTTCAAGGGCTAAAGATGTAATTAGTCATCTGTAATAACCCCAAAGAAAATTTCTCATGGGAGTCCGAGAAAATAAATGTCAAATTTCACAAGAATTGTGAAAACACGCGTAAAATTCTGAAAATTGCATGTGTACGATGTCATTTTATGAAATTTGACATTTATTTTCTCCGGTTCCCATAAGAAATTTTCTTTGGTGTTATTACAGATGACTAACTACATCTTTAGCCGTTAAAAAATGGAAAAAAAGAATGCAATATGCTTCAAATTATTCTGGTCCAAGGTTTTTGTCCACTAAAAATTAAAGTTACTCATTTTCCTGATGGATTCCGTCTTAAAAACGATTCCAATCGTAGGAGTTCGAAAATTTGCCTTTTCCGTAGCCATAAACTTTGCAAGGTTTATCGCTGTTGTTAGCAACTTCAAGTAGAATGCTTAGGAGACATTCCTCGAGGCTGTAAATTTTTCAAGATTATAACGGATTGCTTCCGGGCTTTTGAAACTGTTCAGCTTGACCGTTTTCAAAGTTAGTCACTTGCAAGTTAAAATAAGATGCTTAAGAGACATATCTCTTCGTCACCAAGCTTACATTTGTCTTTAAAAGTAATTCCTTTGCTAACGCTAAATTCAAGATAAATATTTTTCACAGCTCACCACTATCCTGAATAATTTCCTCAAGGTAATCTGCCATGAGATTGCGCAGTGCTCTCTTGTAAGGAGGGCCCAGTCGGTGGGGAAATACGATAGAAGTGTCCACTACTTTACTGTGAATTAACTGTCCAAAAATAGATTTGAGGGTTATTGAAAATCAATAACAGAATTCATCTAAGTTCCGTGGGAGGATTGATTAAATCGCTAAGGGGGAGGAGGGGTGGAGTGAGGGGGAGGCTACCTAGAGTGGCAACCCTTTGTAGTTCATTCTATGTCACAAGGCACGCAATCTATGGTCTTACACGTTCACTTACTTGGTTTTGTGCAATACGTGAATTATCATTTAACACAGTTGTATTACTTATCGCGCTGATCAAAAGCATGTCAACAACTTAAGCCTTCTGCGCCCCAATAATAACCTTCGCTGCACGCGCGAGAACTTTAAATAAATTTTAAATAATTATCATGGGGCAAGGGGATTCGCTCTCTTAGCACGTTCTCTCTTGATTACATGTAAAATACATTACAGTTGTTTACAAAGAAGTTTGCTTATATCATTAGGCCATAGTTAGTAGAGTAGACCGTCGTTCAGGTCCAGCTAGGTCCAGAAAAATATATCACAAAGGTAGTCCATTTCACAACCATTCCACTCCATTAACTATGATTTAGCGTAACAGTTCACATTGTGACAAACTCGGAAATGGGCTTATAAGACAGTATAAGAGACAAGAGGAAGGAGGCATTATTGAAAAGATTACGGTAAATGTGGTATTTTTGCAGTGGTGGAGAGCTTTAGATTCTGAGACGAGGACGACTACGAGTACGAGATTTTCTCAGATCTAAGTAGTGCGCGCGCGTGAACCAGCGTCATTTTGGCAGGAAAACGTGATAGCAGCCGTCATTTTACTACGACATTTTTGCGAGAACGTCGTAGTGGCGGAAACACAAAATAAAATACAAACAACTGGCAAAACCAAATAGAAACAGTTATCTACTGCATGACACAGTAATAAGCCTGAATCCAGCACAAGGATTTAAGTAGCACTGCTTAAGCTAGCATATGGCTGAATAACTAAGCTATACTTCCTCAAAAGTAACTTTCACAAAGGCTATGATCACACCATGTCCAAGCTTGAGTTGAAGAATGGTCCAACCTGCTTAATTGTGATTTGGCTAAACTCCGTGTGTGAACTCGAGAATTTTGAGAGATTCAAAGACAGTGATCTATGTAATTGATATCAAAAGGAACATACTTCTGATCTAAATCTTTAGCAACTAAAACTGTCTTAACACATGTCAAGCTTTATCTAGACCTGCCTTGGTCCATGAGGAAGTCATTTGCAAGCAAACCAAGAGGATCATGAGCACACTGAAATCTGTGTTCTAAAAAAATTATTTCATCTATGTATGAACAGAGCTAAGCCAAAACTGATGGATCAAGTTACCCCTCCTCCCCTTCCCTTGATGGGTCCCAACTTTTTATCCACCCCTGGTCAAATTAACGGAGCTACATAATAGGGCGAAAATATTTGTTGGTATAATTGGAAGACCTTATTTAGAGTACGCAAACCGTGAATGGGATCCATAGTCACAATAACACAACTACAAAATCAAACAGATGCAACACAGTGCAGCGAGGTTCGTACTCTACCACAAGCGTACACCTGGGACAATCATGCGACTAACCTATAGGCTGCCAGCAAGCAAAGAAGGATGGAAGCAAGACCTTCAATGATAAATACAGTGGTTAATGGTTTGAAGGAGCTCCCCTCCTACTTTATAAAGAACACTGGACGAAGAAATGAATATGGTGCAAATCCATTTTTTCGTCCAGTGGAAGCTAACAGCTGCGGGGCGTAATTAGACATGCAATACGATCTACAAAAATGTATTAATCTAGGGAGCCAAACAAGCACTTACAAACACAGTTTATACGGCTTAAGAACAATGAAAGCCTGAACAGTCTGCCTGCAAGGTAATTGTGGTCAGAGACTCAGAGACCTTAAATGTTGTGTGAAGCTACCCAGAGAATGCCAATATTGATTTCAAATGACTTTTACAGATTTATTTTATTATTATTATTTTTACTCATGTCCGCAGAGACAGAATAAAACTAATGCCTTTTCTTCTAAAGTAGTGCAGATTTGATGGAGTCTGTCCAAAATTAACGCTCCTTTGCCACAGGGAGCTCATACCCTCACCTTTCCTCAAGGACTGAAATCACCAATTTATATTTGCTCTCAAATCAGTATTTCGACAGTCTCTGTCAAAAACACTGGACATACTTATTCTGAATGGCAATATGTGATCCCTGAGCTGAGTGAGAGTTTGGGATTTTTTCAATTCCTATTAACACAAAAGTTATAACAAAACGTAGTTTATTAGACAAAAAGTCTCAGGTGAAAGGGGTCTACTTTGCTAAAATAACAACAACAAAAAAATGCTTAGATATACAGTGTAAAAGGCAAGGCATGCATAAGAAATATTGTTCTCCTTGGATGTGTTGTCTATTTTTCTTATAATTCGGTCCATGCAGTTCTCTTGGCTTGGTGCAATCTCGCATAACATATCGCAGGCCTTGTCGATGCTCTGGTGGATCACATAAGGAAAAGAGGGAAAATTAGGATGTGATCAGAGCCGTACATAATAAATTGCTGTTTTTTTTTTTGCTTGACTTCGATCAGACCACACAAAAAAGCATTTTGGATTCCGGTTAGTATAAAACATGGACTGCGGACTGCGGACCACGGACTGCGGACTAGGTATAAAATGTGGACTCCGGACTGAGTATAAAACATGGACTAGGTATAAAACGCGGACTACGGACTATGTATATAAAAACAGCTTTACAAGGTAAAACTGAGAGAAATAGAAAGCGGACTAGCAAAAACAGTAGTCCCAGCTTTAACATTCCCTTGGCTGCTCACGTAGTCTATTCTTCCCAAGGAGAAGGAAGGTTATGCCGGTACTCAAGGCAACTGAAATTAAACTCTGAGTTTTATAAAAAGAAGGAGTTTGAAGAGATTTCAATTTGCAGTTTTAAACCAATAAGAAGCACCGAATTAAAAAAAAAAAGTATTGGTGTTAGTCAGATCAGCAAATTCTTATCGGATGCCACAATTCCGTTTAAAATAAAGCCTTGGGAATATGAGGACTGAATGAACAACTCAGACGAGAAGGTCAATGCTATGCACAAAAGCAGTATTTTGCGAGGGATTAATCACATACGTGAATAATAACCGAAATGAGTCATCAAACGTTATATTCTAAGCGATGATTATGATGACATGATTTACACCCTGCTCCTGATCCCCGGAGGGGGGTACTACTGGGAATTCTTGGTGGGGGTGTAGTGCCCGGTTCTCCGAATCCTGACCTTATTGCAGTCTAAAAAATTGTCATTTTCCACACCCGTTTTCAGACTAGATCTCTAAAATCATACCCATTTTCGGACATGGCCTAATTTAGCCTGTTCCAGGTTCTCAGATAGTTGGGGAGACTCCCCAGTTTTCTCCCGTTTTATTTTCGTGTTTTCGCTTTCTCAATTCAGCGGACCCATTTATCTCAGAGCCTTGAACAGGTTAGGTCTAATTAGGCAGAAATTTTGTCATCATTACCAAGTTAGAGCGGAAACAAAAAAATTCTCCAAATGCATTTTGAATTCGCACATTTCTATTTCGTTCTTATTCATTTGGAATTGAAACGATAAATACGTCCATTCATGCACGCTCCCGTAGTTCCCTCGAAAGCCATACCCGATTCCACACCAAAATGGGCAAAGTGTTTTCAGATCAAAAAGGCCCAAACCCCCCACCCTTCCATTATAGAAGGGAGTACCAACCCCGATCCTGACCCCTTTCATGACTGTTAGAGACCAAGACAAGGTCTAAAAATGGGTGAAGAAAATAGCATTTTGATCCGGCTCATGATTCAGAGAACTGGGCGGGACACCTCCACCAAGAATTTATAGGAGTATTTACAACTTTAACTCACGTGTCTTGCTATTTAGCGATCTTTTGATCTTATTTTTCCTTACCTAGAACCAATTTGCACGGTTTTTACCAAAGTAGTCCGTAGTCCGATTTTATACCCAGTCCGCAGTCCGCAGTCTCCAGTCCTCGTTTAATACCTTGTCCGTATCTTATACCCAGTCCGCAGTCCATGTTTTATACTGACCGTTTTGGATTCGATTCTACTCACAATATAACGGATGACAGATGTCACAAAGAGTAGTATGTTACAACGAGTACTTACCGGCTAGAATTTACGTCTTTCACCTTTTCTTCCAAAATTTCACTGAGAATCATTGTCTATCGTTAAGTTTCAAGTTTCCGAAATAGAAAGTTCCTTCAAATCTCATGTTCAGGTTCTGGAATATTTCAATTCCGTTTAAGAACCAAGGCATGCGCAGAACAACCGAAACCGCATGACTTCTGCGGTCGAGATTTGGTGTCCCCAGAGTTTTCCTGGCGTTGCCCGCTGACCAAAAAGCCAGAAGACTCTGTTCGAGATTGCCTATTAGGGAGAGTTGCCTCCTTATATAGGAATATGCAATTGTATCAGTGAAAAAAGATATGCGCAGCCATTTAGGCCCATACTTTTAATAAAAAAGCAAAAAAAAGTTTTAAATTAAACTTTTATATTGAGTGCGTGACGTTACAGTTTTATCGATTCAGTTGATAAACTTAATTTTTTACTACACCACCGCAGCTTGTCCATTCTCTTTCTATGACAAAGTGATTTTCGTTCAAATTGTCACGGAAAAAAGTAAAAGGGGCTGTTTCATAATCTATTTTTAAAAGGCGCTTTAATCGCGTCAACTCAATCTAACATCCGGTTGCGTTGTCTACGAAGTAAAGTAACTCATTTTCACTGTTGTGATTGCTTTGCTGCGGGCGAGCGAATGAACTCATCACCCACAAGGGACTGTAAAACAGTAAACGCTTAAGTGGAGCAACTTGGGATGGTGGATCCCACGAACTCAAAAATATTGCCTCGTACACAGAAAAAAAAAACAGTTATAAAGTGGAATAAAGAACTTACTAATAGTAAAAGAAGTCTCGCCCAATTGAATTTCTTTTGACACTTTCATAAAGTCACTATTCCTGGGTAGTATTGCTAGACGTTTTATTAAACAAGCTGCTTTTCCACGGTGTTAGCTCTCTATGCCACTATATGCCAACTGGTACGTCTTCATGTGGTCAAGTGAAACATAAATTATTTTGAAATAAGAAAAGCGTGTTACTTTTTCTAAAAATTCAAATTTTTTCAAAGATGAATAGAAATATCCATTAGCTCAAGTGGCTTCCCGTCTTGAATTTGGCATAAAAAACAAATTAGAACTACAAACATTAACTTATTATACGAATAATTTACAATGACCACCTTTTGCCTGACAGAACGGCAAAGGGGGAACAAAGTAAAACGGCAAAGGGGGAACTGAATTTTACTGTCAGATTGGTTAGGTAACAGAACAATGAATATTTGATCCTAGGCCTATGCTTTTAACCCAAATTCAAATTGCCGCCAAGTTTTAAATAGAGTTCATAACTGAAGGTTTTAAATTCCTCTATGTAGTGAATTGTGTTTATCGTTGCATTTAATAAACTAAATTTCTTTTGTCGATTTCGCTCGAAACACCGACGCAGAACTACTCCTTTAAAGGTGGCTCGATAGGGTTTTTCAGGGTCAATACCTCCCAAGTTTGAGCATAAACTACGTCCCCATTAACAAAGATTTGCAAAAATTTTTACCACAGCTGTGTTAGATAAAGATGAAAATTTGTTATAATCAGGGTTGCAATGACATAGGAGTTGTCATGGCAACGTGATGACGCCATTACCTATTTTACTTGCAGCCGTATTTCTTGGCACCGGGAACTCTTCTTCCAAAATCGTTCACGGGAGCTTTTTTCTCCAATAGGCGCCTCGATTCTACACCTTACGAGGAGCGTGTCTTTCACGCTGTGCTGTTGTTGTTGATAAGGCCGATATCAATTAGACGCACACGCAAACTCTTTGAACATGGCAAGATACGTTTCCAAATATTAGTGCCCATACTGTAGTGACTGATTATTAATTGACAACTAAAGAAAGGTTTTTCATTTCAGTTCATTGATTTCATGTTTAGTCTCTTAGATCTTTTAACATTCTATAAATTGCAAATCCAAAATGAACTTTATAATGTTCATCCAAAGATACAAAGTATACTTTTTATTTCTTAAGCATAAATGAATACAATTAAAGCAAACGGAAATATCAATTTATTCAACTTTCCATATACTAGTTTGCTTATATGCTGCGCTTTTTTGATTAAATCTTAACATATACCTATTAGTTATCTGACGCGGGCTAAATACAACGTTAAAGTGTCCCAAGAAATTCCAATTCGACCAGGAATCAGGTAGACGAAAAACTACATCGTGGATGTGCTACCTCCAAATCATTCTTTCTTTCTTTCTTTAATACTTGAGTCAAATTTCACTGTACTGTTACTGTGGATTGGGACAACGTTCTGAATGGTAGTCGTTTTGATATAATGTCCATTCACGTTAGTTGTCCTTAGCATTTCAAAATTCTCTTAAGACCTTGGCGATAATTACTGCTAAAAATAAGGCAAATAATCGGGTTAACAGCACAGTTTACGTGATACATGAATATGGCAATAAAAACAAATATAGGAACACCGCAACTAGACATGATCTTGGGAAAGAGGGACATAAAACCAAGAGTGAGCATGGGTACACAACAGAGTGAAAATGCTAACACGATAGCACATGCCATTCTTAACACTTTCCTGTTTCTTTTTGCGCGCTTTTTCTCAGCATTATTCGACTGTTCACCTGGACGTGTCTGTAGTTTGAGCTTGATGACGATGATGGAGTACAGAATGACCAGCAGGACGATAGTGATGATGATAATTATGTAATTTGTGATGACTACGGCAATTTGCCAGGACTTAATTTCGTCAGAAATATCAATCACCGAACAGACACTGCGCCTTTTTACTTCGACTACTTTCGCGCTGTTCAACCACGGCGAATAAAAAGCCAAAGCAATGATCCATGTGGCGGTAATGACGAAGGGAAACAATTTGCAACTAATGACTGTGGAACGAAGTGGGAACACCACGGCTACAAAGCGATCCACTGCTATCAGAACTAAGCTCTGACACGACACACCGTAGGAAACCACTGGTACGTAAACTATAAGCTTGCACAAAGCTTGGCCAAGAGGGCCGCCAATAAGCCAATGATCAACAGGAGACGTATAGAATCTTACTAAGAACAAAGGCACCGTGATTAACGTTTTATAAAAAATCACTCCAATGGCAGAATTCCCAGCCAGTGAAAGAACAAGGATCAGACTATAACCAATGGTTAGCCCAATTTTTAACCCCGAAACGTTTATCACATTGTTACATACCACGATCATCGATGCAGTCCCTGTAGTGTTATTCATATTTACCGTCTCCGTGTCTGCTACTCTTCTCCGTAAGGCTTTTAGCTCCTTTGCACAAAAGCTGCTTATGCTATGCTTGAATACTGAGAGGGTTTATATCTTTTAGCGTGCAAGTAATTTAAGAAACCCCAAATGTCTTGAAATGACAAACTGGAGATAAGCGTCAACTGTGTAATGTAAAACACCCAAAGAAAGGTAAACACATTAAGAGTCGGTTCTGATCTCACCCACTCGCTCTGCCAAAAACCGCTGCGCGGAAGACTAAAATCTTAATTAGTGCTACTTGTATTCTTGCCGTTAATGAGTTTTAAAAGCTCTATTAAGTAAGCTCGATTACCATGCAGCCACTGTTGGGGGTCAAGTCACTAAGTTTTCGTGGGTAATTAAGAAATCAGAAAGATCTAACTACCTGTTTAGGAAAGTTGTCTAACTCTCTTCAAAAAGCAGCGCCATTCTACCTCGTTCGCTTATCTACATAACCACTCTTGTTTGATGGGATTTCGTCTAGTCCAGCTGGTATAGAAGATTTTTGTCGGGGGATTTAAGCCAATCAGAAACGGAGAAATATTTTGAATAAAAAATGAAGATTATTATTAATGGAATTATTCTTGCCCTAATAGAGTTCCTTTTGAACCTTTAATTAGTCACTCAGTATTCGTACGTCATTAGGAAAACAGGAAGATCTAACTTTTATCTAAAAACCAGCGTCATTCTAACTCATTCACTTATCTAAGGCCCAGTTCATACGTCATGCTTCTGCCGTGCCGAACCTCATCAATATTGGGTTCGACAGAAGCACGGTAAGCGGTGAAGAAAATGGCGCCGCGCCGTAAACTCCAGCGTAAATTGCTACTAATAAAACTCATACAAAACTAGAGGAGGCGAAGAAAAGAAATGCTGCAGAAAATCCTTTTCCTTTTGACCGTCAGACGAATGTTATTATTGGAAGTTTCTTTTATTGCTGCTATTCCTATTTCTTCCGAGAAAACCTCCGATCGCTTCCTCGTCTTCCTCTTCATCTTGTTCTTTATAGCCAGCCAGTGGGATATTTTCGTCAAAAGATAGTTCGTCTTCTGATGAATTATCGGACTCTGCAACATTGCAAGCCAAGGAGGAAGGTGCGTGCAAACATGCACGGAAAGCAGTCATCTTTGCTTTATTGACCATTCTCGAACCCAGTGCTTACGCTTCTGATTCCTGACCGTCATGCGCAAAGGAGCTTTGGGGGTAAAAAACAGACTCCATACGCATGCTGATACCCGGGAGAATACATTTCATAATTTATCCATTAGGTTCGACACGGCATAAGCACGACGTTTGAATCGCTGCCGTGCCAGAGTCGTGTAGCACGGCAGACCTTGTCGAACTTAATTGTTCTGCCGCACCAAATTAAAAACTTTGACTCAGACGTCGTGCTTCTGCCGTGCTTATGTCGAAACTTAATTTAAGAATTAAGTTCGGCACGGCAGAAGCACGACGCATGTAGAAGGCCTAAATGTAATAAACGACCCTACATGTAATAACATTTTTTCCTAAATGTAATAAACTCTTTAAGTTGCAAATTACGGTTATTACTCAAATAAGCGCTGCATTTGGGGAATTTAATAAGCGCTGTGGTACTTATTCGCGTAATTATTGTAATTGGCAACTTCAGAGTTTATTACATTTTTGGCAAATTGTTACTACATTTAGGACAAAATGTTATTATTACATTTAGGAGTTTATTACGTTTAGGCCTTCTACAGACGTATGAACTGGGCCTAAGTACTGAACCGGTGTTTTCCGTACAATGGGATTCCGTCTCCAGTTACTTCCATTCGTTCGTCTGTGCTGATATATGAAATTTTTACCAAACTGAATCTACCTAGTTTCAACAGCCACCTTAATAAATTTAAACTTAGCTGGCACGTGTGTACTGTGCAAGTCGCTATAATAGTGTCGATTTAAAAATAATTTTTTCCATGGCATTAGTATGTGTAATCAAATGGTGACGAGTAAAATTAGGGAATAATTTCATGAGCGTTTTGTCCAAATCCTTATAATTTCCCGAAATTATTAGGATTTGGACAAAACGCAAGTGAAATTATTCCCTAATTTCACGAGTATACCATTTGATTACCTATTAATATCATGGGTGACGAATTACGTTAGCGATCTTAGATTTTTGACATGTTTATCCTGGATCGTATCGATCGAGAACTCCTGCACTCTCTCGAACGTTTAGAGCTTAAATTTGGCTTAAGTTCAGAGTTTTTCCACAAAATACCTGTTAGAATCCTTCTTGATGTGCTCTTTCGTGTGTTCAGGTTTTCTAAAGCGTTTTTTTGTGCCCTGACATCTTCATTCATGACATTTTAAAACTTCGTCGCCATATTGACACTGAGACGTACGGAAGGTTGCCATGGCAATTTCGTAATTTCACATGTGAAATTACAAATTAACGCTGAAATTTCGCGCCAAAATTAAAGAGTAATTCTTCACCTATGATATTAGCTTTCTAATTCGGTCAGTTGCAACATTAGTTATTTGAAAACTTGTATAGAAATTTAAGATTAAACAGGTGAAATGTGTCTAAGTTATTAACAACGCGCTTCCCATCTAAAATTTTTCATTAAAAAAAAATCATAAATATAGACATTTTTAAAAAACCTTCTTTGCAAATGTAAAAGGACTTGTTCAATTTTTGATGCAGATACAGGCGCAGATGGCAGCTAAAGGGCTACATAAACCAACTTTCCGCAGTAATATTAATAAAAAAAACTCATTCCACTTATTCCTTTGTTTTTAAAATAGTTTCAGGTTATTTGAAACCTTTAATGTGGTAAATTGACTTTATCGATTCAGTTTCATTCGCACACCGACGCAGTAGGGAGCACCAATTACATATATTAACATACATTATTGTTACCTCCCCAAAGGGGCTTTTCAGGAACAATGATTATATTACATTATTTATAATAACTAATTACAACACTTAATCTAATACTAATTACAATGTTAGCTAATTACTAATTACAATGTTTCAAACTTAACTAAGAAGTATTTACAAAATTATCTAAAAGCTGGCTCCTCAAGGAACGTTTAAAACTTTTAACAGATGGGCTTAACTTAAGAAAAGATTCCAAATTGTTCCAAAGCTTGACAGTGCTGTAATAAAAAGTTCTCTGTCCGGAGGCAGTTCTGAAAAGAGGGATGTTTAGCTTTTGGCTACTCCGAGTTGTGCGTTCGCTAACTTGCTCACAGGTAAAAAATTGGGATGTAAGATATTCAGGGGCGTGACTGGTCATGCATTTGAAGGCCATGATACCTTGGCGATAGTACAGTTGGCCCTTAACAGGAAACCAAGACAGGCTTTTTAAGAGGGGTGTTACATGATCATATGTTTTCGCACCGCTGAGGATTCGGCAAGCAAAGTTTTGAACGGCCTGCAATTTTCTAACATTCTTATTTGTGGTATTTGCCCAAACATTCGAACAGTAGTACATTTTGATGTGAAGTATATAAGAAATAATTCATTTTTTTCAGTAGTACATTTTGCTGAAGACTAAGGCATGTATTACGGTTAACAACGTATTTTTGTCTAAGCAATGTTTACCCGGTTAATTTGCGCTAGACGTGCGATACATTGCAACACTGACGTCGTTATATGGTTATCAAATGTTACGTTCGGATCCAAAATCACGCCAAGATCTCTCGCTGATTGCACTGGCGAAATGTCCTTTCCCAACAAAGACAAGTGAAATTCATGGAGCTTAGAGGTCATCTGTCGGCTGCCGAAAACAATTAATTTTGTCTTGCCTGGATTTAGTAGTAGCCGATTTCCGAAGCACCAGTTGCTCACAGGCAGCAGATCTTCATTTCTTGGACAATCCTTTGGGAGTCGTATAAATTAAAAGAAACAGACAGTTTTGTATCATCTACATAACATTCTGTAGAGCAATGTCTTGGAACTTCTGGTAGATCATTTACGTATATGCTAAATAATAGGGGGCCTAGGATGCTGCCTTGAGGAACACCACATTCAACTGGAAGAGGATCAGAAAAGGAACTATGAATTCCTACAACTTGATATCTATTTGTAAGGTAGCTTTTAAACCATTTTAGCGCGCTGGTTGAGGCGCCAACGCGTTGTATTTTACGTAACAATATTTGGTGGTCAACTTTGTCGAAGGCTTTACTCATATCTAAAAGCACGCAGGCAGTCAATCTCTTATCATCAATTCCTTTGAGAAATGCATCAGTTGTGTGAATTAAAGATGTCTCAGTAGGGAACCATTTTTTGTTGCCGCTTTGTTTTGTTGTAAGCCTAGCCGGCCTTTTCTTGCTTGTCAAATAGGTGACAAACTGATTATAAGCCATTCTCTCGCAAACCTTTGACAATGCAGGTAGAAGGGAAATCGGTCTGTTATTGATAGGAAGTCCGTGGTTGCCTTGTTCAGGAAGAGGTGTAATTTCGGTAGTTTTCCAGACCTCTCTCTTTCTTCCCAAGAGAGAGGAAACGGAAATAAAAAAAGATCCAACAACAAAGAAAGAACCCGGACGAGAAAAATAAAATAGACGGAGTTCCCGACCAGGAGGGAGCAACTTCAAACGACTGATAACAGAACGTCCGCAGCATACTCAGAATTGGAGTAGACCACGGGAGTTACTTACCCTGGATCTGAGAAATAATTATGACGGAAAGACTCTTATGTACCCCAGGGTAAACAGAGAAACCCACACACAAATGCAGCATTCTTATTGAACACGCCCTGTACTTAAGGAAACAACTTCAGCGCACAGAGAGCAAACCCCGTTACCAGTACTGAACACCGCCTAGCATACTTGTCCACTGAACAAACTTAAAAGGTTCGAAACCAAAATAACCCAAAAAATGTTCTTACTTCTATAAAGCCTTACAAAAGGACTTTGACAACTTCTTATAACAAAAATGGCTTAGCATTGTCTTAGCAAACTACCAGAGCCGTGATAAACTCGTAAAATATAACAAACTCGTACAAAATACATAACAACAAAGAGCACAACGGCCTGTTAATCCACCGAGGGACTATTATTGTCCGGACTTACCCGGTGCGTTGAAATGCACCGAACAGGCGTGGCGCAGTCGTACAGCCCCGCATGCAAATTTCGAAACTACAAACTACAAGCAGCGAACAAAAACAAGTTTGTCGCCCTACAGGCGTGAAAAACTACATGCTTGCCGAGGTTTTTTTTTCCTTTTTCCTTTCCTCCTTTGTTTCTTTCTTATTCTTTTTTGGAAATCAAACACCCAAGGTTACCACCACACAGGCATAGAACAGTGCAAAAATTGCTGCCCTTTTTTTTTTTTCAAATGAAACGCAAGCTGAACGCCATAAAGGCATGATAAAACCACAAGCTGGCCGCCTCACAAACATAAACGAACAAGTACAAGCTCACTGAAAATATAAGCTCACAGCCACGCAGGCGAAAAACTACAATCTTGCCGCCACACAGGCGTAACACAAAAAAAACTACAAGCTTGCTGCCACATAGACAACAAAACTACGAGATCATGATCAGTGCCTCCACACAGGCAACAAAACTACAAGCTTGCCGCCCCACAGGCGTAATACAAACTACAAGCTTGCCGCCCTACAGGCGTAATACAAAACTACAAGCTTGCCGCCACACAGGCATAATACAAACTACAAGCTCGCCACACCACAGGCGTAATACAAAACTACAAGCTTACAGCCACACAGGCAACAAAACTACCACTTCTTTTTTTTTTTTTCTCTTTTCTTTTCCGACGCCACACAGGCGTAGTATAAAACTACTAGCCTGCCGCCCCACAGGCGTAAAACAAAACAACAAGCTTAGAGCCACACAGGCAACAGAACTACAAGCTTGCAGCCACGCAGGCGAGATTCAAAAACGACAAGTTTACTGTAACACAGGCAAAACAGCTACAGACTTGCTACCTCACAGGCTTGCTACCCTACAAAAGAAATGAAAAAACTGCATGCTTACTGCCCCACAGGCGTAAAAGGTAAAAATTACCAAAAGCGAAAACATTTAATTACCGCGTTCGAGGTAGAACTCTAAAGGTTGAACAATTTTGGATTGCGCCGACCTCACATAGTTTGAACACAAACTGGCAATACTGCCGCCCAAATTAAGTTTACAGGGGCAAACAATACTTTGACTGTCACAGGAGGCGAACAAAATGCGAACCGAAACTTCGTTAATGAGAACTTCGACAACCCCGTAAACCATGAAGAAACGAAAACCGACCAGCAAACAAGGTGACTGAAATAAGAGAAACACAAAACCTCAATAGCTGGAGCGTTGGCTAATGGCTCCGCCGTCATCCTGAGCACAAGTAGGTGGAGCAGTACTAATGACCATCGGGCTGGCCATCCTGAAGACATCCCGCGATAGCTAGAGCTACTAGTTCCGCAGCGGGTATATAAAAAACCGGGCTCGTTGGCCGCCATGGCGCGAGTAAGTCGGGTTCCACCGATAGTAGCCAAGCGTCCTTCGTGTCGGACAAAGTGAAGTGAATGGGACAATGCGTGCTAATGTTTCCTATTATATATACTTATTTGCATATCATTAACTAATCGCCAGGGATGATATTTACAATTCAGATGGAACGTAAAATTTACGCGTACGGGCTATTTTTTGCCAGGGGGGGGCGGTAAACCATTTGCCCGAAAAATTTTGCAAGTTTCTCAAATTTTTACAAAACAGTCCAACAGAAACGAGGGCCAATGCAACGACATAGGCTGTGCTGGCATATGAAAATGGCTCGATACAGTTTT
>CALNXK010000218.1:680000-757500 GCA_942486035.1 Porites lobata | reverse complement strand
ACTTTCAGCTAGGAAATCAGAACAGATGAAAAATTTTTAGGGGTTAAAAATATGCCTATATCTACCGTTTAAATTAAGTGGTTTTGAACTATATACTCGTTGGGTGCCCCTGTTGAGATCCGTCAGACAAAGAGTCATTATGGCTCTTGGTCAGACAAACTTTTTATATGTTTCTCCTTCACGTTAGCAGTTTTAGCATTTGAGAAGTCTCTTAAGACCTTGACGATAAATAAAAGCACAATTTACATGATTCACGAGGAACGCAAAATGAAGGAATAATTCTAAACCCGCGAGTAATATAATTAAAAGAAAATGGAATAGTGTAATAAACAATAAACGCAGGACAACGAACATGGCATTGAGAAAACCGCGGAGTTGAAATATTTGTCTCGACCACAGAGAGCAACAGCTGTAAATTAGAACTAAGAAATTACTGAAAGAAGTTTTTTGACACTTCATTAAGCCACTAACTATTCGCGGGTAATCGTTAGTGTTATTAAGCATGGTATTAGCTTTATTTGCTACTATATGGCAACTGACACGTCGGTCAGGTGAAACATTGAAATTAGAAACCGTGAGTATAATTTTCCTGTTTCAGGGGTTCAGACAGAGGTTTGGTGCGAAATGGAGAGCGGAGAGAGAGAGAGAAAAAAGGCCATTTCTTTTGGTTCACTTCTCTTGCGTCGTCCCCACTATCTGAATGCCTGTTACCTCATGGAACAGGCTAGATCGTCGTCGTTTTCTACTACGCCAAAAATATAGCTTACGCAGGAGCCCATAAGCCGGAGCGAACAACTCCCATGCTAGGCCTATGTCACGGCGTTTTTACGGACCAGTTTATTTTTAGACACATTTTAGCGCACTTATTCCCGCGAAAATAGACTCTCCACCATGTCTAAGAGCGCATTCGAAGTATAAAATATCAAAAAGGAAAACTAAACGTAATTAAAAGGCAAAAAATATCATTTTTAGGTCTGTAGGTTTTGCTGACTGGTTCGTGGAATTTAAAAGAGATTCAAAATTCGCACCAAAACCGTTCTAAAAATAATCTGGTCCGTGAAAACGCCGTGACGTGCACGGAAGTTGCTCGCTCCAAGTTATAGGCTCCTGGTTACGTCGTTGTGATTCCGGAACACCAACACAGAAACGTTCACTAAATTTGGACAACGCTAGCTTGTTATCAAAAATAAGCCGGATGATTCAAACCATTCAGAAAAGAGGAAACATTTTGAATTCATAATATTATAATGGTGTACTATATCTCAATCCCACTGAACATATTGCCTCATAAACCGAGATCAGTAGTTGTGTATTAGAATCATGAAATTATTTATTTATTAATGCTAGTATTCGAGCCCTAAATGAATTCTTTTCACGGTTCCACTAAAGGTCACTAAGTATACGTGGGTAGTTTATACACGGGAATGGGAAAATCTAATTAACAATTAGTTCATGCGTCAGCGTGCGTATGTCGAGATATTGAGCACGCGGGAAGTTTGGAGAGCACGAAAGAGGCGTAAGAGTTGCACGAGGCGCAGCCGAGTGCAACTCTAGCCTCTTGAGTGCTCTCCAAACTTCCCAAGTGCTCAATATCTCGACATACGCACAGCTGCAGCATGAACTAATTGTTTTATAACATCATCAAAGCGATCAATGCATCAGTTAACTTATAATTTTATTATTGTAGGGTGCGCTCAAAGCAGTACGCGTCAATGTTTACGTGACTATATATTTTTTTCCTCACAGTTAATCTTATGTTTTTATCCTGAAACTGAGAGAAAGTGTACTCTAAAATGATTATAAAATCCATATTTAGGTGCCGGAAAACTATTAATTTACCGAAAAATTGTTATTGAGAGAAAACAAGTTTGCAAAGAATGAACTCACGCCATAGCCCACACAGCTCGCGGAGATGACAACAACAACAACAACAACACTCACCTCTTTTCCTTACTATCGGTTAACAAATTCAAACGTTTCCTCTTAAATTTCCTTATAAAACACATCGTAAACGCTTCCTTGTCTATTGCTGAGTTATGGATGAACTCAGGAGACTCAGGATTGCTAAGCTCACAACCACTCGAGGAATTACGAATAGTTTATTGACGTCATCAGCGTGCTCAATAGGAATATGAAGCACGCTCGCGCTATTGAATTTGATTAGGCGAATTTTCTAGCTATGTTATAATTGTCTTCAAAAGGAAGCGTCACTCTATCCTTAGTGTTTATGTTTTTAAGTCATTTGCGTAATCGTTAGCGGCAGATGCGTTTTTATTTACTATCTTTTTCATTCGTCTGTGGCCATAAAGAAAACGTGTTTTAGCCCACCTTTCCCAAGCTAGCTTAAGTCTTTACAGGTACAACACTGTAAAAGGACCAAGCAAAAACTCAGTTGTTGTTAGACGAGAAAATTTGCATGTTTATTTTATTCATTGAACCCGGTAACCTCGAGCCCTAACTCTGTCGGAACTTATTCGAATGTTTATGCTTCGTTCTTGCTGTTGGTTAGGCCGATATAATTTAGACGCACCACAAGCGTTTTGAACAGGGCAAGATACGAATGTAGACATTACGGTCCATACTGAAGTAAATGACGACTGCTGAATCGCTTTTCATTTCAGTTTATTGATTACATGTTTAGCCTTTAAGATCTGCAAACATTCTATAACATGATTATCCAAAATGAGCTCCATAATATTCATACGAAGGTGCATACTTTTTTATCTTTCTTGTTTTGCTTTGAAAAGTATAATACTTTTTAATTTATTTCCCAGCATAAATGAATATCAAGTAAAGCAAAATGAAATATTAATTTATTCAAATTTCCATATACTAGTTACCTTGCTTACAGTGCTGAGTTTTTATGATAAAAACTAAATATATTCCTCAGTTTACCTGACGGGCTAAATACAACGTTAAAGCGTCCCAACAATAATTAATGCTTATTATAAATCAAACTTCATTGTAACGTTACCGTGGAGGTAGTTGGCTTTCAGGAAACCCTTCAGATCCATCACATTGTTGCGCTTTAGCATTTCAGAAGTTTCCTTAGACCTTGACGATAATTACTGCTAAAAATAAGGCAAATAAACGGGTTTACAGCACAGTTTGCGATAAACATGAGGTTTGCGAAAATAGTGAATAATCTAAAACTGCAACTAAACCAAACGGAAAAGTTCAACGTCAAAATTAAGCGAGCTGTAGTGTGGGGCACATAACAAAATAAAAATGCTAGGAAGATACCAATAACCATTCTTAACACATTTTTGTTTCTTCTTTTGCGTTGTTTCTCGACATTGGTCGACTGTTCACCTGGCGGTGCCTGTAGTTTGAGCTTGATGAGGATGATGGAGTACAGAATGACCAAGAAACCGATAGTGATGTAATTAAACGCTACTAAACTGGGCCAGGCTTCTTTCAAGAAATATCCACAAAACATGCTATCTGGATAGTTAAAAACTTCGGCGCTTCCCAAAACTGGTGAATGAAGAGCCAAGGCAACGATCCAAGTGGAAGTAATGATGAAGGGAAACAATTTGCGACCAATTAATGGGGAACGAAGTGGGAACACCACAGCTACAAAGCGATCCACTGCTATCAGAACATGGCTCTGACCCGACACACTGTAGGAAACGAGAGGTAAGTAAGAAAAAAGCTTGCACAAGGCCAAACCAAGAGGACCACTAATAAGCCAGTCATACTGCAACTCTGCTAGAAGCGGAGGAATCGTAAATAAAGGAAACAACAGGTCGGACATGGCCATGTTTGTGATCAAATAATTTATGGGCTTCCTCATAGTTGGCGTTTTATAAACGATTAGTCCGATGAGAGAATTGCCAATCAGCGAAACAACAAGGATCAGACTATAACTGATGATTTCCCCAGTTCGCCATGCCGATAAATTGATCAGACTGCTACAACTCCAGAAGTTCGATCCATTAGCTGTTGTGTTCATACTCTCGTCGCGCCTGCTACTCTTCTCCGTAACGCTTAGTTCCTTTTCTTTGCACAACAGCTGCTTATGCTTCAATACTAAGAGGGTGTATAACGTTTACAAACTAATTTAAGCATCCCGCGTGTCTTAAAGTGACAAACTGCAGACTAGTTTCCTCTGTATAATGTAAAACACTCGCAGAAAGATCTCAATAATAATACTAATAATAATAATAATTTTATGGGAAATGCAAAGAAAAAAAAACAAACAAACAAACACTAAATAAATAAAGGTTGCGTGTCTACATGTTTAGGATGCACAGTTTAATCAATTACCTTTATCTTCAAAAGGCAACGCCATTAATTTACCCCGTTTAATTTTCTAAGTCATTTACGTAACCGATTGCGGCAGATTGGAATTTAACTATATGATTTTCATCCGTCTGTGGTATTAAAGAAAACCATTTTCTTTTTTTAGCGTAACCTTTACCAACCTACGTATCCTGTTACGACAGCACTAACATCTAAACAGCCACTTTAATAGGTATAAACTTAGCTAAAACTTTGTACGTGCTATGGAAGTCACCAAGTTGTCATTAAATAATCTTTTTTTCAAGATATTAGCTTTTAGTATGACATTTTATGCCAACTGGTGCGTGTTAATGCGGCCCAGCTAAAGATAATTATTTGAACTAATTATTCGTCTTTGGTGATAAATAAAATTGTTACCAATCTATCTAGTTTCAACAGCCACCTTAATAAATGTAAACTTAGCTGGCACCTACTTACTATGTAAGTCGCTTAATGATAGTGTCAATTTTCAAAACAAATTTCCATGGTATTGGCTTAGCTAAAGATGTATTTAGTCATCTGCAATAACACCAAAGAAAATTTCTCATGGGAGTCCGAGAAAATGAATGTCAAATTGTGAAAACACAGTCAGGTAAATTTCTGAAAATTTCATGTAAACGATGTAATTTTGTGAAAGTTGACATTCACTTTCTCGGGCTCCCATAAGAAATTTTCGTTGGTGTTATTGCAGATGACTAAATACATCTTTAGCTAAGCCAATACCATGGAAATTTGTTTTGAAAATTGACACTATCATTAAGCGACTTACATAGTAAGTAGGTGCCAGCTAAGTTTCCTTTTTTCTTTCCTTCTTTGTTACTTTCTTATTCTTTTTTGGAAATCAAACACACAGGGTTACCGCCACACAGGCACAGAACAGTACAAAACTTGCTGCTTTTTTTTTTTGTCAAATGAAACACAAGCTTAACGCCATACAGGCATGATAAAACCACCAGCTGGCCGCCTCACAAACATAAACGAACAAGACCAAGCTCACTGAAAATATAAGCTCACAGCCACGCAGGCGAAAAACTACAATCTTGCCGCCACACAGGCGTAACACAAAAAAAACTACAAGCTTTCTGCCACATAGGCAACAAAACTACGAGATCATGAGCAGTGCCTCCACACAGGCAACAAAACTACAAGCTTGCCGCCCCACAGGTGTAATACAAACTACAAGCTTGCCGCCCTACAGACGTAATACAAAGCTTAACAAGCTTGCCGCCACACAGGCATAATACAAACTACAAGCTCGCCGCACCACAGGCGAAATACAAAACAACAAGCTTTAAACTTACAGCCACACAGGCAAAAAAACTACTTCTTTTTTTTTCTTTTCTTTTCCGCCGCCACACAGGCGTAGTATAAAACTACTAGATTGCCGCCCCAAAGGCGTAAAACAAAACAACAGGCTTACAGCCACACAGGCAACAACACTACAAGCTTGCGGCCACGCAGGCGAGATTCAAAAACGACAAGTTTACTGCAACACGGGATAAACAAGCTACGGACTTGCTGCCTCACAGGCTTGCTATCCTACAAATGAAATGAAAAAAACTGCATGCTTACTGCCCCACAGGCGCAAAAGGTAAAAATTACCAAAAGCGAAAACATTTAATTACCGTGTTCGAGGCAGAACTCTAAGGTTGATTACAATTTTGGATTGCGCCGACCTCACATAGTTTGAACACAAACTGGCAATACTGCCGCCCAAATTGAGTTTACAGGGACAAACAATACTTTGACTGTCACAGGAGGCGAACAAAATGCGAACCGAAACTTCGTAAATGAGAACTTCGACAACCCTGTAAACCATGAAGAAACGAAAACCGACGAAACAAGATGACTGAAATAAGAGAAACACAAAACCTCAATAGTTGGAGCGCTGGCTTGGCTCCCGCTGTCATCCTGAGCACAAGTAGATGGACCAGTACTAATGACCATCGGGCTGGCCATCCTGAAGACATCCCGCTATAGCTAGAGCTACTAGTTCCGCAGCGGGTATATAAAAAACCGGGCTCGTTGGCCACCATGGCGCGAGTAAGTCGGGTTCTACCGATAGTAGCCAAGCGTCCTTGGTGTCGGACAAAGTGAAGTGAATGGGACAATGCGTGCCAGTGTTTCCTATTATATATACTTATTTGCATATCATTAACTAATCGCCAGGGATGATATTTACAATTCAGATGGAACGTAAATAGTTACTTGTTTAAAATACCCTACTATGAAGAAGATATGAGAGAATTTTAATTTTTGACCGTGGCCACCTTTTGCTCGATATTTACAGACATTTGCTCTTAATTAAACTCAATTTGAAAGAATTTGTATAGGTAATAGCATGATTTGTAGTGATATTTGGCATAAATACCACGAGTGATATTTCAAAATTGTTATACGAAATTTCACGCGCCGTTAGGCGAGTGAAATTTGACACAATTTTGAAATATCACAAGTGGTATTTATGCCAAATCTCACGTACAAATCATGCTATTATTTGTTTATACTACTATCCGCAAAAGGTTTGTAACACATGTAGGTATTTCAAATTAAGGTGAAATAGCACTGCTCTAAGCCAATCAAATTGCAGAAATTTCTCATGTAGTACAACGTGTCATATACACTTAAAGTTCCTATTGTTGGATTAGTTGCTCATGACATCAGACGGCTTCCCGTTTTCTAGTTAGAAAGGCCCCTTTGCTTGTGGGCGGCCATTTGTTTTTGCTTCGAGCCCATCTTGAATTGTGTATGGAATTAATCCTTACTTTGAAGCCTGAAATATTACACATATCTGCAGATTATTCATGATTTTACATATATAAGGAAAAAGCAGTAGCTAAAAATGATCGGGCCAATGAAATTACTTCGGTTCCGCAGAGAACTTCTTTACAAGCCAACTTAAGCCTTAACGCTTGGAATAAATTAGAACCCTGTTCGGAACATTTGTTGAAAAATTTCTTGCTTGCCTGCCTCTCCTAGGAATTTCCAACATCTAAAAAATGGCATAATTTCCCATTTTAAACGGATTTTTACCCTAAAAAGGTCACCTAGAACTTTCGGGAGCCTTTTTTCTAGCTCAAATTTTCGAAAAGGTAAGTTTTGATCCCTATAATTTTCGGATCAACAAACTTTCAGGTAGGAAATCCGAACAGATGAAAAGTTTTTAGGGGATAAAAATATGCCTATATCTACCGTTTAAATACTAAAATACGTTCAAGAAGGCTATGTTGAAGTGGTTTTGAACTATATACTCGTTGGGTGCCCCTGTTGAGATCCGTCAGACCAAGTATGGCTCTTGATCAGACAAATTAAGAATTTGTTCATGCTTAGAGCGGTTTTCACTTGACTGTCGAAAGGGATTGGTTTTGGTTTTGGTTTTGGTTTTACTACGCCCTTTGGTTGGCTAGTGTATTTACTTTGGTTTTGGTTTTACGACAGTCAAGTGAAAACCGCTCTAGCGTGCGTATATCGAGTTATGGATGCACGCGGGAAGTTTGGAGAGCAGGAAAGATGCGTAAGAGTTGCACGAGGCGATAGCCGAGTGCAACTCTAGCTTCTTGAGTGCTCTCCAAACTTCCCAAGTTTGCTTCTTTATTCGTTAACGATCAATGGAAACTAAGCAGAAACAAAGGTAAAAGAGTCTTAAAGTTCACCTAAAGTTAAAACTAACATGTTCATAAGAAGTCGTGGAGTATGGTTTGGATTTGCTGAAAAGATGTTTACGTTCTGCTCTGCGAAATCCAGAAAACATGTTTTTAGCGAAGACGACTGTCATCCTTCTTTAAACTTATATTCATTTACGAACATTTACGGCTTCTTGAGGAGACCTGGCAGCAGTTGTTTTTGTGAGTAATAAATTTATGTCTTCTTGTGTAATTTGTGTTGTTATTGCGATAGAGATTTTCCTGCTTCAGTCGGATTGTCCGGAGATAACAAAAGTGCATAACAAATTTAGAAACAACAATAAAAACGGAAATTTTCCCTTTAAATGTTGTTGATGACCAGTTGGTGTCTGTTCTGTTCCCAGTGAATGTCTTTCGGCCAAAATTTGCTGCAGCTGGTCTTCGACAAATTTGCGAACGGCCCGCAACTTGCGAGTTTTTTTTTTAATATATAGATTTAGCCAGGGCTAAAAGCGAGGCTCCCATTAGTAAATTTATAATTTAAATTAAACAATAAACTTGTATTCGAATTCCACAATTCAGTTAACTTTAGAGCACATTTATGTGACTTTTGAGGGAAAGGCTACCTGATTTTAGAGAAAAATAATTTGCAAACAGCCCAAGAGTGAACCAAATCTTACATCGAGTTGATAGCCTCATATGTACACTCAAAAACTGGTAATCATCTTTTATCACATTTAAGAGCCGTAATAGCTATTGATCACCGTAGATCAATTAGGCTTAGAAAAAAAATCAGGTCAACGTTTTGGCGTTCGACAAGTTTACTTTGCAAAATCTTGCCAACAAATCTTGGTGGGTGTAAACCAACCTTTTATACCATGGACAGAAAGCAGTATTTCACAATACAAATTGCTCTCATTCAATATTCATAAACTGTTAAAAAAATTTTCCAAAATCACCTATACGGCCATCCGGTTCTCACTTTTGTAGTGCGAGCTGTAGCGAGTGTTTGAAAGAACATTAACAGAGTTACGCTCCAAGATAATAAAGAATTTATCATGTTTATTTTTTATTTGATGGTTTAACGCGCGGCATTTTGAGAACTCCTGCAAGCGATGTTCACTGAACGACTGAAAACAATCGGCATAGCGATTAAAATTGCAAGAGAGACTACCAACAATCAATAAAAGAAATATAATTCGGTGAAACATAAACAGAGACAACAATTTTCATTCAGGAAGACAAGTATTAAAGTGTCCCTAAATATCCTGAGTCTTCAAGCTTCAAGCTTAAGTTTGCTGAAGTTTATGTTTTAAGCCAGCTTCCCGGTGTTTGTTTTTTCAAAGACGAACTCGAGGCAAGAAAAATCGCTCAAAGCTTTCTTTTCCGGCTAGAATTATAACTAAAGATTCTTTGGAACATTTTCTTTCTATTTGCGGTGAGAAACTGTCTAAAGGCTTTTTAAAGTTCTGTAAGATTATATCAAACCAGATACTCGGTGAGATCGTTGTCTCAAAACTTACAAACGCGCATAAACTAAATTCCCGCATAAACTACCCTCCACTTCATTAAATTAGATACAAAAAACAAACATGAAATACAATAATTTCTCTGGCTTACCATTCGAGATGCAGCTCCTGAAAGTTATCAGGTAAAGCCAGTATCGCTTCAGACTTTGCAATCCTCTTACGCATCAAGCAAGGTGAAAACGAAAACGATGCCATCCGAAATCGGATTTCCGACTTTGACAAGCGACGTTTTCTCAAAGAAAAACCCAATAAACAAACTAGCCATGAGTAACAGAAGACTCCTGATAGCAGCTGAATTTCATTTTGTACATCCAGTGGAAAAAGACAGTTAAAAACATCACAAGTTAACACAAAACTCTGTCAGCTTCAGCTGTTAAAGTAAACAAGATTCAAGATGCTGCATAAATTTTGCGCATGAACTCACATGTCAAATTTTGACCAATCAGAGCATAAAAATTGGACGTAGAGCGTGACCAACGCGTGACCATTGTGAGAAAAAACAAAAGCAACTGTCTTCCCTGCCTGTAACAGCTGGCTGAATTTTCACGTCCGAGGTCAGTTTGCAATCAAAATTTTAATTGTGCAGCACATAAACACAACATATTTCATATGAATTAAGAAAAACAATTGAACTTGAGCCTGCGATCACTTGAAAACTAGTTTACTTGTCAGCGGATAACTTCAAAAAATACTTGACCTCGACGGGTCGACACCTGAGCCCGCGATACGGTCAAGTGATACTGGTCAGCGGGTACTCTGTTTTGACAGCTGTCAATTGATCAAAACATTGATGTCCAATATGTGTGCATTATCAGTTTTCCTGTGCTCCCAAACTAGTAAAAGTATGAGATTGAACGTTGTTCGCGATCTAGTAAAACAGTTAACTGGTCAGCGGACAGCTTCCAAATAAATCACGTCACCTCGATGAGTTGACACATGAGCCCGCGATACGGTCAAGTGATACTGGTCAGCGGGTACTCTGTTTTGACAGCTGTCAATTGATCAAAACATTGATGTCCAATATGTGTGCATTATCAGTTTTCCTGTGCTCCCAAACTAGTAAAAGTATGAGATTGAACGTTGTTCGCGATCTAGTAAAACAGTTAACTGGTCAGCGGACAGCTTCCAAATAAATCACGTCACCTCGATGAGTTGACACATGAGCCCGCGATATGGTCATGGGATACTGGTCAGTGGCTATCCTGTTTGGACAGCTGTCAATTGACCATATTGTTAATGTCCTATATTAAAGATGTGGGCTTGCCAAGACACGCCTGAGACACCCCTCCCTTCCTTTTGATAGTCTCCCCTACCCCACCCATACAATCTGTAGACGCGTACGTACGTACGTACGTACGTACGCTCGGTCAATCACGTGACAACCAAACGAAAAGAGGTTGACCATATTCCATGGGTATGGGGCTCTGTCCCACGCGCGCTTCGCGCGCGCGGGAGCCCCGCTATAATTCGGCTTTATTTTTGCTGCTTGTTGGATCAGGACCTAAAAGGTCAATGTCGATAGAAAAATTGGGCAGTTCTTCGCTGGTTTCTTCCATATTTTAAAGAGAAGGAAAAGTGCACTACAGCTTAAAAGACGACAACTTTGCAGCCAGGTAAAAAAAATATGCTCACGTCATCTTATTTACGCACGGGCGTGCGTAAATAAAGATTTTGTTCATAGCGGCTCAATAGGACTTATATAGGGCAAGCACGCGCGCTATGTTATAAATTTTTATGTTTCTCCTTCACGTTCGCAGTTTTAGCATTTGAGAAGTTTCTTAAGACCTTGACGATAAATACAAGCACAATTTACATGATACACGAGGAACGCAAAATAAGGAATAATTCTAAACCCGCGAGTAATATAATTAAAAGAAAATGGAATAGTGTAATAAGCAATAAACGCAGGAAAACGAGCATGGCATTGAGAATACTGCGGAGTTAAAATATTGCCTCGACCACAGAGAGCAACAGCTGTAAATTAGAATTAAGAAATTACTGAAAGAAGTCTTTAAACACTTCATCAAGCCATTAACTATTCGCGGGTAATCGTTAGGGTTATTAAGCAAGCTTTTCCACGGTATTAGCTTTATTTGCCACTTTATGTCAACTGACACGTCGGTCAGCTGAAACATGGATTATTATGAAATTAAAAACCGTGAGTATAATTTTCCTGTTCCAGGGGTTCAGACAGAAGAGTAGTGCGAATGGAGAGCGGAGAGAGAGAGAAAGAAAAAAAAAAGGCCATTTTTTTTTTGTTCTCTACCTGAACGCCTGTTACCTCATGGAACAGGCTAGATCGTCGTCTTTTTCTACTATGCCAAAAATATAGCTTACGCAGGAGCCCATAAGCTGGAGCGAGCAACTCCCATACTAGGCCTATGTCACGGCGTTTTTACGGACCAGTTTATTTTTAGACACATTCAGGGCACTTATTCCCGCGAAAATAGAGTCTCCACCATGTCTATGAGCGCATTCAAAGTATAAAATATCAAAAAGGAAAACTAAACGTAATTAAAAGGCAAAAAAATATCATTTTTAGGTCTGTAGGTTTTGCTGACTGGTTTGTGGAATTTAAAAGAGATTCAAAATTCGCACCAAAACCGTTCTAAAAATAATCTGGTCCGTGAAAACGCAACCTCGTCCCCAGGGTCTTCTCGTTTTCCAATATGGCGGCGACAGGAGAGAAGACCCTGGCACACAGCAGAAATCACGTGACTGATTTGTCCACGGAGAGTGGAAATTTATTCAAGATGGCGGCCAAGATAAAGACTGAGAGGATCTGGGTACGAGGTCTTGAGACTGAAGAAAAACAAACAAAATGGCGGCAAAGGCAAACGCAAGAGAAGCTAAAAATATGAAAGAATGCACTTAAAAGCCACAGGAATACGGTAGAATGATATAGCGATCTTATTTTCTGTTCAATGACCTTCATTTATTTTAAGCCTGAACGTTCTAGCGTACACGGCACTTAACAACTGTCTACAACTTTAATAATTTCTCGATAGCGGTCTTTTTTCACTGTTTTCTTTTTTTGCCTACCCTGAGTGCCAGAGGTTCAGTTTTCTTCTTTCGTGAAAGGGGGAGCTTTTTCTAACCGTGAGGGCAATTTATTTCATCTTAGGAATTTCGAGAACACACCTCTGAAGCCAGGAAATTTTTTGTCATGACGCCCTAAAACCTCTTCCGCTCCGAAATTCAACAAGGCATTAAATTTAGTCGCAGACACTTTACCGAATACTACGATAAGTTATGTCAGTTTTGTTACAGATCTTCGTGAGGTTTTTGACTATTGTTTTTCTGTCTGTACACATTTTAACTAAACTCTGATACGCAAAAAACAATTTTTTTTTCTGCAAACAAGAACCAGAGAACACTATTTTGTTAATATAATTTGAGGAAACTTTGGTTGAAAATTAAACAGTTCCTTGTTCAGTTTGGATATTTTGTCACTTGATCTGGTACAGGTAATAAAATTATTGTCATCCTTCATCTACTTTACAGTTTCTAGACTTTCTTATTGGCTTTTGATATCTAACCCTGTTCACAATGCTTCCGGGCAATATTTATTTAATCTAGCAAAGACGCTGTCATTAGTTCCCCACAAAAAAAAAATGCCAAGTGAAAAAGCCCAAGTACAAGAAGGTTGGAGGTCAAGCAGCTGAGGATCAAAAACAAATCCGAACTTCCAGCTGGTGAATAAACCATCCTGGATCGGTCCTTACAAAGTTTTACAGTTGTCATAGATTGATAGTCTTTTATTTATTAGTGAAGAATAAGAAAAGGGGGGTGGAATGGGGGTTAAAAGAGAGGGGGGACTTATTGTTAAAACTTTCATCCACTGAAAAGGAGGGCTTATTTGAGAGAGGGAGCCTTAATAGAGGATTTAAGATGCTGTTATTATTGGTTTTTTTACCTCTCAGATGTAAAAAAAAAGCATTAACCCGGCTTCAATAGCTAGCAAAGGTGAAGAGTGTTTCCATTGTTTGTAATATAGCAATCCAAAATGTATTTTCCACTTTGAAGTAGATTTGATTTTTAGAGCAAAACCTTTCTTTATCCCTCATGACTTTGGTTTATTTTACATATTACTTGGGGCTGCACTTTGCCATTGCAATGTGCAAATTGACTAAAGGCTAGACTCCAGTTGTTCAAAAATTTGATTGTCCTATCTGAGTCATGTGCACTGTAAAAGTTCTTATCTGATTTGGAGATAATAGATCCTTTAAGTCAAACATGCTTTGCTCGTCAGATGGGCCATTTCGTACTCTAATTGAGACATGACATGGTAGTGGTGTGCTGATTATCGCTCATAATCTGTCATTGATCAGAAACCTAAAGCAAAGTGAGTATTGCTTATACAAATGTTCAATTGATTGTTGTGGAAAATTCACAAAAACATTGTTGACAAATAAGGACATTAATAAGTGTCTTTTTGATGGGCTCTTAATGTAGTTTATATGATGTTTAGTTGGTTTTTAAAACTATGTGACAGATAAGCATCGGCTTGCAAAATTATTTTCAGTGTTGAAAGTGGCACACAGGGGTCACAAATCTATAATCTACTATAATCGATTATCAGTTTAAATATAGTTGGGTTAATCTGATTATTTCTTATGATATGATTATGATACAGACACTATGACTAAGACTAACCAACACCTTTAAGTAGACTTTGGAAGTATTTAAGCCAGCACATCTAACAGCTGCCACCTTACAGCCCAACACCTAAACAAGCTAAAAGCCTTGCCTTGTCCCTGTGTGGAATTTTCCCAGGCCTTCTTGGTCAATTCATTTCAGTGATGTATCTTAGGCAAACTGGAGGGAAACTGTTTCACTGTTTCACATGGGACCACGTGACGTGAAACTCACTGGCCGTGACTAGGCAACTAAAAGCTCACTATGCTACTGGGGACTCTGGCACACAACACTTCAAAAGCCTTACATCCCTACATGAAAAATCCCATGATCAAGACGCTGCAGGCCCCTTCCGCTCTTGTTTATTCAGTGGATACTGATATATGCACCCTTTGAAGCAGTTTATTTTTTTAAATCCAAGTTTTAGAACTGAATTATAGCTGCTTCATAATCATACCCACCTGGTTTTGGAATACTATAATGCCAGTCACTATTTCACCTGGTCCACAAACCCCCTTTTCAAGCATATAGTGACAAGAGCAAAATGTACACTTAGCCTACAGTAATTAGAAGCTCAATTAACAGGGTTTGGTTTGACAGGAAATTTTTCTCTTGGAATCTGGAATAAAGGTCAAGTACTTTAGATCCCACTTATAATTGGAATCCGGAATCCAAGTTCCACTGACAAAGAATCCAGAATGCAGTATCCATGGTGTAGAATTGAGAATCCAAGACTGTCAAATTTCCTTGCATGGGCTGATCACTGATTTCAACTTGATAAAATGAAAAGACATCATGTGCTTTCATTATTTTATTTTTGCAACTAGAAAGAAATCCCACAAGCTTCAAACATTAATATGAAAGTTTTTCATTTCTGAGAAAAGGAAACAGTTTATTTTCCCAATGTCTCTGTATTTAGCTGTATTTTACAGCCAATGAAATGAGCAAATAATAATAAATTATCATCATTGTGACACTGAAAACTGAATAAATGAAAAGTCAGGATTAAAAATATCAAAGGATATCGACACTATCTTGGCTTCAATTTTTAGTTTTGTTTCGACATCTGCATCTCTCACTCCTCATCCCCCTTCAAAATCACCGTGGAAAACATTAAAAGAAGGCCAGGTTAGGCCCATGCATGTTACGATCAAATGTAAAAAAATGTTTCACTCGACAAAAGACTGCTGAGACAAAGCACAGATTATGCAAGATTTCCGTATAACCCCATACATTAATAATATTATGCATACAGCTATTGTTCAAAGAAAACAAAAGGCAGAACAATACTAAACCTTTGCAAACGGACAGCTAAATTTATTGATAAGCTGAAGCCTTGCAAGTATTCTTTCACATATCGGGAATCAAAGAAACAAATCTTTAGTAATTTAGAATCGAACACACAAACCAAATAGCACGAGCAATACTTCTACGCCTTATAATATTCCCAGTGATTACCATTTCAGATATCACTATCTTCGAATCTTTGCCTTCCAACGGTACAGTCACAGTTTTCCGAACAATCAGACCTGAATTCTGTCCACCATTTCGATCTCAAACACTGAAGAAAGCACTTCTCAGCCTCTTCGAAGCCCTCAAAGGATAACCATCTTTGTTTTGAAATGAATAAACCAATGAGAGCGCACGTATGAACGCGCAACAGAATGCACCAATCAGCGATCGTTTTAGTTCGCTGTGTGCCAGGGTCTTCTCTCCTGCCGCCGCCATATTGGAAAGCGAGAAGACCCTGGGGACGAGGTTGGTGAAAACGCCGTGACGCGCACGGAAGTTGCTCGCTCCGGGTTATGGGCTCCTGGTTACGTCGTTGTGATACCGGAACACCAACACAGAAACGTCTTCTAAATTTGGTCAACGCTAGCTTGTTATCAAAAATAAGCCGGATGATTTAAACCAATCAGAAAAGAGGAAATACTTTGAATGCATAATATAATAATGGTGTATATATCTCAATCACACTGAACATATTGCCTCATAAACTGAGATCAGTAGTTGTGTATTAGAATCATGAAATTATTTATTTATTAATGCTAGTATTCGAGCCCTAAATGAATTCTTTTCACGGTTCCATTAAAGGTCACTAAGTATACTTGGGCAGTTTATAGACGAAAATAAGAACATCTAACTGTCTTCAAAAGGAAGCGTCACTTAGTATTTATGTTTGTAAGTCATTTGCGTAACCGTTAGCGGAAGATGCGATTTTATTTACTATCTTTTTCATTCGTCTGTCGCCATAAAGCATAAAGAAAACGTGTTTTAGCGCAACCGTTCCCAAGCTAGCTTAAGCCTTTACTGGTACAACACTGTAAAAGGACAAAGAAAAAATTTGAATGTTTATTTCATTCATTGAACCCTTTACCGGTAACCTCGAGCCCTAACTCTGTCGGAACGTATTCGAATGTTTATGCTTTGTTCTTGCTGTTGGTTATGCCGATATAATTTAGACGCACCACAAGCGTTTTGAACAGGGCCAGATACGAATGTAGACATTACGGTCAATACTGAAGTAATTAGGATCATTACAAATGACGACTGCTGAATCCCTTTTCATTTCAGTTTATTGATTACATGTTTAGCCTTTAAGATCTGTAAACATTCTATAAATTATCCAAAATGAGCTCCATAATATTCATACGAAGGTACATACTTTTTTATCTTTCTTGTTTTGCTTTGAAACGTATAATACTTTTTTATATATTTCCCGGCATAAATGAATATCAAGTAAAGCAAAATGGAATATTAATTTATTCAAATTTCCACAAATTAGTTACCTTGCTTACAGTGCTGACTTTTTATGATAAAAGCTAAATATATTCCTCAGTTTACCTGACGGGCTAAATACAACGTTAAAGCGTCCCAACAATAATTAATGTTTGTTATAAATCAAACTTCATTGTAACGTTACCGTGGAGGTAGTTGGCTTTCACGAAGCCCTTCAGATCCATCGGACAGATTTTTAAATGATGCTCCTTCATGTTTGTTGCTTTAGCATTTTAGAAGTTTCCTTAGACCTTGACGATAATTACTGCTAAAAATAAGGCAAATAAACGGGTTTACAGTACAGTTTGCGATGTACATGAGATGTGCGAAAATAGTGAATAATTTAAAACTGCAACTATACGAAACGGAATTGTTCAACATCATAATTAACCGAGCTGTAGTGTTCGGCACACAACAAAATAGAAATGCTAGGACGATAGCAATAGCCATTCTTAACGCATTTTTGTTTCTTCTTTTGCGTTGTTTCTCGACATTGGTCGACTGTTCACCTGGAGGTGCTTGTAGTTTGAGCTTGATGAGGATGATGGAGTACAGAATGACCAACAGGACGATAGTGATGTAAGTAGAGGCTACGACACTGGGCCAGGCTTCTTCCAAGAAATATCCACAAAACATGCCATCATCGTAAAAAACTTTGCCGTTTACCAACATTGGTGTATGAAGAGTCATGGCAACGATCCAAGTGGCGGTAATGATTAAGGGAAACCATTTGCGACCAATTAATGGGGAACGAAGTGGGAACACCACGGCTACAAAGCGATCCACTGCTATCAGAATATGGCTCTGACCCGACACACTGTAGGAAACGAATGGTAAGTAAAGATAAAGCTTGCACAAGGCCAGACCAAGAGGACCACTAATAAGCCAGTCATCGTTCACTGATAGTAGCGGGGGAATCGTAAATAAAGGAAACAACAGGTCGGACATGGCCATGTTTGTGATCAAATAATTTATGGGTTTCCTCATGTTTGGCGTTTTATAAACGATTAATCCGATGAGAGAATTGCCAATCAGCGAAACAACAAGGATCAGACTATAACTGATGATTTCCCCAATTCTCACTGCCGATAAATTGATCAGACTGCTACAACTCCAGAAGTTCGATCCATTAGCTGTTGTGTTCATACTTTCGTCGCGCCTGCTACTCTTCTCCGTAACGCTTAGTTCCTTGTCTTTGCACAACAGCTGCTTATGCTTCAATACTAAGAGGGTGTTAACGTTTACAAACTAATTTAAAGGGACTGGTTCACGATAATGCGCATGTACGAGTTCTGACAGTAGCTGATTGTTTTTCAACCAATCGGAAGCGAGTTAGATGCACGCAAGTAAATTTACAAAATTCAAATTAATTGTTCGCGACGCGAGAGTATTTCCGGGCATTTGGTTTGATTTTATTTATCCCCATAATTCAAGTTTATTCTTTGCTACTCCTCAGATATATGTTGCAGCCGATAAGAATAAGATTTACAGCCCTGTCCTGCTTTGAAACAAACATTTACCAAAATGTATTTTTACGAGGTCGTACCCACGCTAACAAAACAGTCACCGATCGGCAAAAAAATTTGTAAACAAACATCTTATTACTGTTCTCTCAGTTCGCCTTATATAAACCCAGAAATACCTACAAATAGCGCCTGACCGGTGACACAAACACACAACGTATGAGTATAAAGATTATCCTTAATTGAGCATAAATTTCAATTGCTTATCAGCAAATGAACAAATTCATTCGCGTTGCATCGGGTCAGTGTTCCGGAAAACAAATGTTATCGAGTAGCATTCAGGCAATAATTTATTTATAAATATCAATTCTTAAACATATACGATCGTAAAGCAAAGATACAAGGAACATTTCAAGTGTAACAGATCGGTGAAGATCGCGCGGCCTGTTGCGGTATAACTACAGGTCGGAGTCAAAAATCAAATCAAGGTTGAACGAACTCAGGCCTTTAACCACTTTCCAACTGTCGTGTCTACTTTTCGTAAGCCACACACTACTCCTAGAACCATACCAGATAGATAGGCTAAGCTTCTCGAATCTCCAAAGACTCTTGAGAACGTCCTGTTGCCGGACGGCCACGATGCTCTTCTGAACCTCCATGATCAAAACATTATTTTTTGCGTCTTCTTAAAACGCAACCAGTCAAACGACACAACCACACGTTAATCACCACTACCGAAGTATAACTAGACCAGCCAAAGCGACGGATGTCCGAATAAAACGAAGGATTTTCAATGATTGTACCGGTAATGGCGATTTCGAATTTAGTGTTGACCCGACAAATTTATTCTGAAGAGACAAACGGCGCGCATGCGAATTATCGAGAACCAGTCCCTTTAAGCACACCGCGCAGGTGTGCGCACTACGATCGCTAAGCATCACGGGCGATATTCAAAATCTGATCACTTGTGTCAAGATGGCGTGGAGTGAACATCTCGACTGCGGAGTGAATATTCGTTAATTACGCTGTAGATATGTACGATTTTGCTTTGAATCTCTTCTGGAAGCTCTGGAAAAAGAAAGTCTGTCCAATTCTCCGGGAAAAAACAGTCTCATTTCTTTGACAAGTGTATATTCTGGTGTGTTTTGTTCGTAATCACTTGCATCCTGTTTGCAACTGACCAAGAAAAGTCGGCACAGAAACGCTTTGGTCAATGCTTCAATCATGAAAAGCATTGGAGGTAAGACCCGCGGTTCGCCGGAAATTTTGAATTCACCGTGAAATCAGTGCAACTAGTGCTAAGAAGTACTGATATGCATAGCTGTGATATACTCATAAAATACTAGGAGCTTCTTCAGAATACCCGGCCACGGTATTTAAACACAGTGAGCTTATTTTGTTTTGTCATTCAGCATTGCAAGATGTTCACTTGCTAGCGGTAATAAGAGAGTCGAAGTTGAGGGGGTCATCTTTTCAAGGACTTGTTTCTCTGTTGGCACCAAGTCTGCATTTCGTTTTGCTTAACATCCGTATTCATCATCACATGAAGACAAGTAAATAAAGTAGAGAGTATTTGTGTACAATGAACTTGTGTCCTCTTTATAGATAATATAATATTGAGCATCCTTATTTGCCTATATATTTTCTATTGGGATGAGTCATAGAATGTCTTATAACTGCATTGAAACTGAAAATGGCATATTTGTGAATACAAAGCCTGATGCAGTCAATAAATTTTAAAAGCTTCAGCCACTATTTGTTTGATGATTGTGTCTGTATGTATAAAACACATGTTCTCATATATTTTTTGGGATTATAAAAACTCTTCAAAATGTGAAAGTCATATATGTTTACAAATCTCCTGTAATCAGGGCTGGGGCAACATAGCTTGAGACCCCTTTCCTTTCTCCTCGCCCCAATTTTATAATTTAAATATGGTGAAATAGGTCTCATCATACTCACAGTCAACTCTGTTGTACAGACACTGAGGGGACCGTAGAAATTGTCCATCTTAATTTACAGAACGTTTAAGGACTTTTTTCCAGGGAACAAGGCAAGCTGTCTGTAATTATGAGCAAAGCTGTGCTGTAAGGAGCGCAGTTCTCTGAACCTGTAAAATCTAGGCTGCCCAGCATATGATTTGTCTGAGATTTTTTAGTCACCCAAAAGCAAAAGTTAGGCGCGGGGGGCCACAGGGCTCTGCTAGGGCAGAGCCTTGATCAGGTGTCTGTATGAAGCAGTTGTCCGTAAAGAGGGCTTTTGGGTTACCAGTTATTGCAGAGGTGGATCCTAGTAGTACAGTAAAACCCCCTGACTTAGAACCTGAATTTTAAGAACCTGTGAGGCTAAAATATGTCAGATGAGCCCCCTCTATATAAAAACCTGTTTAGCCTAAAATTTGAAACAGGTTCAGTCAGGGTTGTCACTAAGATTTCAAGTTGCCGGGTAAATACAACAAGTAGGCGGGGAATCAAACGGCTAGGGATCTCTTTTGGTCCTGTTTTTCTAGCTTCTATTTTCCAATAAAAGTAGCCGGGGAAACTCTCCGGCCCCCGGCTCTTAATGAAAAACCTGCCGGTTCTTATTTTTGAAATCTATGAAAAAATTCTGTACACTTGAGCAGAGATAAATCAACATTTAGAATCTTCTTTGGAGACAAAGCTGTCTTATCACTCCAACTGCAATGTAAATGCCAATGTTTAAATTTAAATACATTCCTCTTTTTATGTCCATTCTCACATAACTTCTAATTTGGTATGCAGACTTTATATGAGGAAAAATATGAAAAAATATGAACCCATTTAAAAACCTAAATAGCGTAAACTTGGGCTAACTACTATTTATATAAGAATCTGTTTAGGCTTACTTAGTTAATTCAGGTTCTTAGTCTCATGATTTTACTGCCCCATTGTTCCACTTTTCCTAGTTCCTTTCCTTGTCACCATTTTTTCAGCCTTGGTTTTCCAATATCAAAAGTACATTCAATGATCAAGCAATTTATATTATAACTAAAGCCACCAAAATATGCCAATTGCTTGATATATATATATATACATATATATATATTAAACAGTGTAAACGGGTAAGAAAAGGGAAAGTGGGTCTTGGTGCAAGAGAAATGTCAGGGAAGGAGGGAGGGAAATGCGTGCCATACAGGAGACTAATTGTTTTTTGCATTATAAACATCAACCAGGTGAATGTTGAAATCACTCCCTCCTTCGTCGTGCACTCTTCGCATTTCACTTGTGCCTAAGACCCCTTTCCCTTTCCTTTTAAATGCCTGCTACAGAGGCTAATCACCACTGAATAAAACAGGGACTAGGCAAGAAACTGACAAAGTCATAACATCCTCACAACAACACACACCAATCTTGGAAGTAGATTATGATTTTCTTTTCTCAAGAGTGATGTTCATAGTTCTCTGAATAAAAGTAAAGTGCAAGCTTGGTGGATGTTATGAAACTCTTCTTCTACACTGCACTATTCTTGCGATTCTCCCAAAAAACATTTTTCATAAAGGATGGCTGGTTTCAAAATGCACAGGGCTTAACTGTATATCAAACGTATCATTTAATTTAATACCTGTAATTCTTATCCTACTGATTTTATACCTGATAAAGGGAATCACATATGACTGCAAATTAATTTTATTATGCTTACAAAAACAGACATTCCAACATCAGAGTACTCATCAGCATATTTATATACCAATTTCGAACATTTTATGCTAACCTAATGCTATTGTTTGGAGGAACCAGTCGCCGCTGCCCCGCTATTTTGTGATCAGCTTGTGATTACAACAGTAACACTTCCAGTAACAGGTCACATTGGTCTTCGCGAGGCTACATTTTCCCATGAAAACATGCCGGTTTCAATTCGGAAAAAGTATCACAAAACGTGGGGCGCGTTGGGAAGCGATAAATAATTAGCGTAGAACAAGGTTTGTAGAAACACTTACAACCATCTTCTACTTTCGACGGGCAATATAATGGAAATAGCCCATTTCATAGTTGCTGGTGAAAACGAGGCTGGAGTTGACCTTGTTTTGATACAGCCCTTCCTGCTTTATTATGTAAATCATGTCTTTCTTAAGCTAACTAGTATTTTTAAGCAAAATTTACATTAGAAAAGGATCGAGGTTTTTAATCAAAACAAGGTCAACCTCAGCCTCACGTTCACTCAAAGGCTGGGACACTAAGCACACAACTGTAAACTGGCCTATTATAGCTTCTGAAAAGTCGGGTTCAAATTTCATGCTCTTACAGGAGGAATCTTCGGGCTCCACGTTTTAGATTGAAATGAAGAATATTGATTTGTCTTTCTTCACAGAAAAAATCTAAACAAATATTAGCTTATGAAAACGAGAAAAACGATCTAAGGAAAGAACTGTATCTATTGAAAATTAAAGAATATAACCTTCGAAATTTCTCGACCTTCGCCGCCATCTTGAAAATTTTGAATACACAATGCATCGCAATCGTAATGCGCATACCACCTGCACCCCGCGTGTCTTAAAGTGACAAACTGCAGACTAGTTTCCTCTGTATAATGTAAAACACTTGCAAAAAGATATCAATAATAATACTACTAATAATAATGATTTTATGGGAAATGCAAAGAAAAAAAAAACAATAACAAAGAAACACTAAATAAATAAAGGTTGCGTGTCTACATGTTTAGGATGCACACAGTTTAATCGATTACCTTTATCTTCAAAAGGCAACGCCATTAATTTACCCCGTTTAATTTTCTAAGTCATTTACGTAACCGATTGCGACAGATTGGAATTTAACTATATAATTTTCATTCGTCTGTGGTAATAAAGAAAACCATTTTCTTTTTTTAGCGTAACCTTTACCAACCTACGTATCCTGTTGCGACAGCACTAACATCTTAACAGCCACTTAAATAGGTGTAAACTTAGCTAAAACTTTGTACGTGCTATGGAAGTCACCAAGTTGTTGTCATTAAATAATCTTTTTTTCAAGATATTAGCTTTTAGTATGACATTTTATGCCAACTGGTGCGTGTTAATGCGGTCCAGCTAAAAACACGTTTGATGTTTAAACAGGTGAAATGTGTTTCTGTTTTAATAATAATAATATTAATAATAATAATAATGTGGTTGTTGGTGCGCTTGGTACAGTGAAGAAGGGTATGGTAGAAAACATCAAGAAAGTATCAGAAAGAGCTAATATGACAGAGATTCAAAAGATCTGCATGCTGGGATCTGCACGAATCCTCAGAAAGGTGCTCAGTGTATGAAAAGAATGATTGACTTGAGTGACTGACGCTCTAGGTGCATGGTTTGCGCCCGGCTGATGCACAAAAAGAACACCAGCAAAGACTGTGATAATAGAGACAATAATAATAATAATAGCATCAGAAAGAAATATTTTGAATAAATAATTAAAATTATTATTAATGGTAGTATTCTTGCCCTAAATGAGTTCCTTTTGACCAAGTTGTTGTTATTAAATAATCTTTTTTCAAGATATTAGCTTTTAGTATGACATTTCATGCCAACTGGTGCGTGTTAATGCAGTCCAGCTAAAGAGAATTATTTGAAACACGTTTGATGTTTAAACAGGTGAAATGTGTTTCTGTTTTAATAATAATAATAATAGCATTGGAAAGAAAGATTTTGAATAAATAATTAAAATTATTATTGATGGTAGTATTCTTGCCCTAATTGAGTTCCTTTTGACCCTTTATTTAGTCACTCAGTATTCGTGGGTACTTACGAAAACAGGAAGATGTAACTGTTATCTAAAAATCAGCGTCATTCTAACTCATTCACTTATCTAAGTATTGAACCAGTGTTTTCCGTAGAATGGGATTCTGTCTAGTGCTACTTCTTTTCGTCTTTAGTGAGAAATAAAATTGTTACCAATCTACCTAGCTTCAACAGGCTATTTTAACTTAGCTGGCATGTGCTTACTGTGCAAGTCGCTATAATAGTGTCGATTTAAAAAAAAATTTCCATGTTATTAGCTTTCTAATTGGGTCAGTTGAAACATTAATTGTTTGAAAACGTTTTTGTTTGTAGAACTTTAAGATTAAACAGGTGAAATGTGTCTAAGTTTTCATCCTTATTAAAAACGCGCTTCCCATCTGAAATTTTGCATAAGAAACATAAATAATTAGACAATTGCAACGGAGTCCACCAGGAAACTGAGTACTTTTAATTCTCCGTGGACAAAAACCTTGTACCAAAATAATTTAAAGTATCGAATATTGCATTCTTTTTTACATTTTTGAAGGGCTAAAGATGTAATTAGTCATCTGTAATAACACCAAAGAACATTTCTCATGAGAGCCCGAGAAAATGAATGTCAAATTTCACAAGAATTGTGAAAACACGGGTAACTTCTTTGAACAGAAGCAGAGCGGATGAAGGTTGGGCGGTGAAACGAGCGCTCCGCTCTTCATTTAATGTGTGATGCGGAGTAGGACTGGCACGAGCGCTCTTTCCGCGCTTCCGGTACGCTTGAATGCCGGCGAAATTTTCTTTTTTGCAAACCGGAAATCCTATTTTCTTTCTGTAATTTCAGGCTACAATGTTAAAAAGATAAATTTGTTTGATAACAATATCAATAAGCAGTTTCATATGTTTGTGTTTGCGTGCCTGTAAGCCAAACTTGTTGGTCGTATAATGCCAAAATTTGACTTTAATTTGAAAGTGTTGAATACCTCCTCCTTCCATTAAATATCACCTAATCGTCTTTCGCCGTTTCGTTTGCAAAAGCTTAACCCTTCTTAACCTCAATTTTTACATATGTCAAAGGGGAATAAATTTTGTATAACATAACAAAAAATTAGATTGATATATATTGATATAGTGGCGTTGTACTTCTTCAAACTTTGCTTCTCGGGTGCAACGCGCCATGGCGATTCGCGCAATGCGTTGCAAATCCGGCAACCGCATGTAAACAAAATTCATTGAGGTTAGTTGTAAGATTTTCTCTCCGTTTTTCTCTCTAAGACAAAACAAGGTAAACAGTAAAAACTGAGGGGAAACTAATTTTGAAGTTTCGAAGAAACAGAAAGACGTATGAGATGCTTTTTTTCAAAATCAAAAAGAAGGATGATGGTGATTGAAATTAGCATAATTTCATCTTGCACAAGCTGCACGCATTTATAAAATATACGTCATCTAGTTATGAAACACGATCTGCTGTCTTTTAGTTTGAGATTTTCCTTCGTGTTTTAGACAATACTTAGTTGTTTTTGTTTTGGAATAACATCGACATTAGCGAGTAGCACAACGAAAATATAATTCAGTGGTAGAGTCATGGAAGTAACAAAAGAAACCCTTTGAAAGAGATGTTTGTCTACTCCAACTAAACCTCCCTCACTGCATCACACCTTTTTGCTCGGACGGGCTCGTTTCACCGCCCAACTTTTATCCGCCCTGAACAGAAGGGTCCTTTTAAGGTGACTCGACCCAGTTTTTTTAGGGGGGTACCATCCTACTTTGAAGCTCTCTGGTATCCCCACCTTTACTTTTATCGTAAGTCTAACACATAGAATGGATAACATATAGATCACTCTACAATATAACATAAAATTTTTGGCGATCGGAGTAAATGTCACGTGGTTCTAATGCCACGCCCCTTTGAGGTCTGAGTCGAAAATCGGCTGTTGCCGGCATTTTTTCGTGAAAATCTCACGGCTACACATAGTGCGCATTAGTGCCTTGCGCTGAACAGAGTTTCACCAAAATCGCAAAGACCCAATTCGAGAAATTCAGCGGTTTCCAAATTTAGGTCATAATTTATGCGAAAATGATAAGCAAACTTTACACGGATTATATATAATAAACTATGAGGTTCATCTCTTTATTTTGGGCATCGTTATAACACATGGGTCCTTGCAACTCAGCAAAACGCTTTAGGGCCTTGTAAAGGCGCGCGATTTCGAGCAAAGCAAACATATAGAAATTATAGTTTTCGCTATTTGTTGACGTTTGTCAGCGTTTAAGAGTCCTTCTCACGAAAAAAGCATTTTCTTAAAAATTCGTAGTTTTTTTTCCTTCAAATTTTTTCAGGGCCACAATTGATTAACTAACTACCCGGACTCTGAATTTTATGGTCATTGAAAAACTGACATTATCTTCTATAAGCCCAAACTTGAGTAAACATTGAAGATTTTTAGCGTTTTGGCTGAGTTTGTGCTTTGGGAGTTGTCTATTGTTTCTAGTCTGTCATTATACAGCATTCTTGTTCAGCACGCGTGCAATGAACACGCTTGGCTGACTTCCGAATGCTCACCGAGGACCCATCTGTTATAACGATGTCTAAAATAAAGGGATGAATCTCTTGGTTTATTAGATATAATCCGTGTAAAGTTTGCTTATCATTTTCGCATAAATTATGACCTAAATTTGGAAACCGCTGAATTTCTCGAATTGGGTCTTTGCGATTTTGGTGAAACTCTGTTCAGCACAAGGCACTAATGCGCACTATGTGTAGCCGAGAGATTTTCACGAAAAAATCCTGGCAACCGCAGATTTTCGACTCAGACCTTAAAGGGGCGTGGCATTATAACCACGTGACATTTACTCCGATCGCCAAAAATTTTATGTTATATTGTAGATTGATCTATATGTTATCAATTCTTTGTGTTATACTTACGATAAAAGTAAAGGTGGGTATACCAGAGAGCTTCAAAGTAGGATGGTACCCCCTAAAAAGAACTGGGTCGAGTCACCTTAAGGTGGCTCGACTGGATTTTTTTGAGGGGATACCTCCCAAGTTTGAGCATTAACTACGTCGCCAAAAGTAAAGATATGGCAAAGAGATTACCACAAGTGTATTATATAAAGATGAAAATTTCTTATGATCTGGGTTTTAATGCAATCGGAGTCGCCATAGCAACGTAACGACGCCATTACGTTTTTTATTTATCTTTGTGTTTCTCTGTACCAAGAGTTTTTTTAAGAAATCGCTTAAGGGAGTTTGTACCTTCCATAATTGCCTCAATTATGGCAAAGTTTGAACAAATTCTATGAGAGCGTTTTCGAGATATTTTGAAACGAAGTTTTAAGCATCATAAAAAGAGTGAAATAGCATGCTATCCACACAATTAGCTAAATTTTAAAGAAAATGATAAGCTTTGGAAACGCGGCTTCATCTCATAGTGGTTTGATTCCATTGAAAACTGCGTACAAAGAAAGAGGAGAATTGCTCCGGGCGATCGCGAATAAGAAGAATCTTAGTAACTTGCATTCAGCTGCTTTTGTTACAGTTTTTGCATGTAGTTTGGTCCATGCCTACAATTTTCGCATTTTTCCAAAAACCGCTCGATAAATTTTTTTATAAACTTTGCAATCCCGAGATCAATTGTCTATAAATATACCCTGCAAGTTTTAAGAATATTGAAAACAGAGAAGGCTTTCAAATAGGGCCTCAAAGATAACCAATTTTCCCCCCAGATTTTGTGTTTACAAGTGAGCGTCCTCATTATTCACTGGCATTGTTTCCAAGTTTCATTTCACGTGCACATTTAGCAAAAAGAAATAAATTTGCATAAAAAAGAACTCTCGATTACTTTCGGAAGAAATTTCGGAATATGCTAATAATTGGCTTGTGTCACAGATAGCAGTGAGAGCCGAGACGGCGAACGTCACGGCTCATCGTGTAGGATGCAATACTTTAATAGTTACCTTACTCGGGTTATAACGTCACAGAATCTCTTACAAAGAGTTGCTGTGAGGTTATAAAATATAACTAATTTCTTTACCCGGTTATTAGCATATTCGGGAGATTTAACCGAGGGTCCTTTTTGATGCAAATTCTATCTTTTTGCTAAATGGGCACGTGCATATGAAACGTGGAAACAATGCCAGTGAATAATGAGGACGCTCACTTGTAAACACAAAATCTGGGGGGAAAATTGGTTATCTTTGAGGCCCTATTTGAAAGCCTTCTCTGTTTTCAATATTCTTAAAACTTGCAGGGTATATTTATAGACAATTGATCTCGGGATTGCAAAGTTTATAAAAAAATTTATCGAGCGGTTTTTGGAAAAATGCGAAAATTGTAGGCATGGACCAAACTACATGCAAAAACTGTAACAAAAGCAGCTGAATGCAAGTTACTAAGATTCTTCTTATTCGCGATCGCCCGGAGCAATTCTCCTCTTTTTTTGTACGCAGTTTTCTATGGAATCAAACCACTATGAGATGAAGCCGCGTTTCCAAAGCTTATCATTTTCTTTAAAATTTAGCTAATTGTGTGGATAGCATGCTATTTCACTCTTTTTATGATGCTTAAAACTTCGTTTCAAAATATCTCGAAAACGCTCTCATAGAATTTGTTCAAACTTTACTATAATTGAGGCAATTATGGAAGGTACAAACTCCCTTAAGCGATTTCTTAAAAAAACTCTTGGTACAGAGAAACACGAAGATAAATAAAAAACGTAATGGCGTCGTTACGTTGCCATGGCGACTCCGATTGCAATATAAACCAGATCAAAAGAAATTTTCATCTTTACATAATACAGTTGTGGTAATCTTTTTTCCATATCTTTACTTGTGGCGACGTAGTTAATGCTCAAACTTGGGAGGTATCCCCACCAAAAAATCCAGTCGAGCCACCTTAAGCCCTAATTACTTCGGCGGGGCACCCAACGACGGTCAGGAATGTATCAAAGTTACCATTTTTTGACAAGATTGGGCAAGCAAAGTCTGTAGATTTTCGGTTTTACTCGGCTATTTGACGAAGTGAGAGCCGCATTAGTTCGAGATATCTCGAGATCACTGCGATTTGTTTGATTTATTCTGTTTAAGTTTTTCGAGGAAGAAAGAATTATTATTTTGGCTTTCCCGGGGTTTGAACCGACTCACCTGTGTGACCCGTCAGGTCAGAGGAGACTCTAAGTTGAGGGATTAGCCAATTGCGCTACTTCGACCCAAGGTAGTGCGACCTATGAAAAATAGTTATGAAATTATGCTAGTTTCGGGGCAAGATTGGGCGTGCAAGTTCGCGACTTTTCGGCTTGTTTCGGCTATTTCACAAAATGAAACCGGACTTCTTTGTGATATCTTGAGATCACTTCGAGTTTAGTCTTTAATTTACTCGAGGAATAAATAGAGGATATTACGTGGCCGCGCAGAGACAGGAAATTTCTCTTCGAGTGTTGGAAAACATTTTACGAGTGAGCCCTCCTTTCGAACTGCTTTATGATGAATTTAAAGTTACAAAATGCTGCACAAAGACATTTTGTCTTTGTTGAGTGTTACGTAGTAAAATTGCTTTCATGCGTTGGGTGACTTTCTCGAACGTTCTGTACTTTTTTGGATTATTCATGAATAATTGACGGGCGTCGATAAAACCAGGAACATGGAACATCCCGGAATATTACGGAACATCCCGGAACATGAAAAAATTAAAATATTTTTTTATGAAAAAAAATTTAATTCATTCATTAAATAATAATAATAATAATAATAATAAATAATGAAAAGAACAATAGATAGAAAACAGTTTTTGTAAAAATTTATAATAACAAAATAAATAACATAACATAACATAAAAACGAAAAATAAAGAAAGAAAGAAAGAAAGAAAGAAAAAGAAACTGGTATCATCTCCGAGTATGGGAAAACAATAATTTGTCGCAATGAAGTTTTTGGGCGAGTGAGGGTCCATTCAAATGACAGTAAGAGTGAAGGCTTGCTTCTAAATTCAAAATATATTAAAAGGGGTCGCGCGAGGAGGGGGTTTTCGAGCTTTCCTCACACAGCCACCTCTTGTAAATGTTTGCCATGCGGTTTAACAGTTATCCATTTACGGCTTTGCGACTGTAAGAAGAGCTTAGGGGCTCGTCGCTTTGGACTTGGATAATTAAAGATTCACGTTGCAGTGGCAGTGGTAGCGCAGCGATAGTTTCTAACTGTTATCAGTTAGCCTGAATTTTAGCCGTCTCCCCGCAAACTCCTCTTGCGACTCGAGGAGACGTCTGAAATATCATGCTGACTGTAAACAGTATAGAAACTACCACGAATGTGAGTACTGTCCACTAAAATCCAAAGACGGGAGCCCCTATACTCTTCTTAAGTTCACAGAGCCGCCTAGTCTGTAAGTAATTCATGTCAACCTCAAGTGAAGCAAAGCACCCCAAGTAAGCAAATGTCGGTTAATATATATAAGGAGACTATATGTCGGCTTGAAATGAGCTACTTACCGACTTGGCTTGACATGAAATACTGCACCGACATTTCAGACCATTGCAGAACCGTAAATGGTTAACCGCCAAGGCAAACAATTACAAGAGGTGGCTGCGTGAGGAAAGCTTGAAAACCCCCCTCCTCGCGACCCATTTTAATATATTTTGAATTTAGAAGCAAGCCTTCACTCATTACTGTCATTTGCATGAACCCTCATTCGCCCAACAAATTTTAATTTGTTGCGACAAAATATTGTTTTCATATACTCAAAGAGGACACCAGTTTCTTTTTCTTGATTATTTCATTATTTTTCGTTTTTTTTTTTTGTTATTTTACGTTATTATTAATTTTTACAAAAATTAGTTTATTATTATTATTTTATTATATTTTTTTCATGAAAATTATTTTTACTTTTTCATGTTCCGGAATGTTCTATGTTCCGGGTTTTATCGACGCCCATCTTTAATCAGTACACGAGACTGCTATGCTGTTTTTGAAGCCTGATGTGACTAAGAAAAATAGAGAATTCTTTTTTCACTGTTTGTTTTGTTAGACTTGTTACTCACCGCCAGTAACCTCATATTTGACTTAGGTCTAAACGTTTAGACCCAAGTCAAATTTAGAAGGATTTGTATGGAGTCATCAGAGCATAACTGGGCTAATATCTCAGAGACAATTTGTCCTAAAATGCTAGTTTTTGGCAATTTCCTCTAACATTATGGTACTTTGTTATTTTAGTTACATCATAAACCAAGATATAAATAAATATTACTTTATTTATGATATATTAATAGTTTTACATAAATAAGGACAAAATACAAACTGAATATGGAAGTTTACCTAGTTCGCGAAACGCAAATCCCTGTATCTGGGGCTTTCGGATGTATGGTTTTGATGTTCACAGATAATGAAGTATACTTTTATAGTCATTTGGGATGTAACTTTTTATTTCTTTTTGCAAAACGTTTGCAAAGAGACGCTACAAGGTTCGCTCTTTGTTTTACTGCGATCAAAGAATCGGTCGTAGAAATCCAAATTTTTGTGTGATCACAGCTGAGGTTAAGAAGAACATTCAAAAACAGCAACGGAACAAGAAAATTTAGGGAGGGCAACGAAAGCCAATATAACAGACGTTTGGTTAGGACAGTAGTATAGTAGACAAAACATTGTTGTAAAGAGACTGGCGTGATTTATCGTTCTTGTGCCTCCAAGAAGCAAAAACGAATTTTGTTACCCACGCAAGCAAACTGACCCTTAGTGTAGAGACACAACAAGAAATACTTAACAATTATTCCTCGAGCCCGAATGGGCTCTGAGTCAATAGCCCATTCGGCCTTCGGCCTCATGGGCTATTGACTCAGGGGCCATGAGGGCGAGAGGAATAATTGTTTTGGTAAAATCCAACTATAGTTGGTCAAAAATAACGAGAATAAAATAAATATATTTACTGAAAGCTAGACTTTAATCCCTTTTTGCCGCCATATAGCCTAGTAGCAGCTCAACCAATCAGAACGTAGCATTGATAATAGACCGCTAGTTGGATTTTACTAAAAAACAATAGCCCTTATTCACGATACCAGTCATCAATCGCGGTCTCATTTTGGGAGAATAAAGGCAAACTCGACCGCGATAACTCGTATTACTAATGGTAACAGGACTGAGTGGAGTCCAATTCGGTCTGTAATCATACGAATGATTAGGGAGCTTAAGCGACGACGGCGACGACGGCAACAAGAACAATAAAAAACAATAGGTTTAGATTGGCAAAACAACAAATCTGCACGTGCACCACGCTTTCTTGTACCTTTCTTTGCCGTCGTTGCACGACTACGACGTGAAACTGCCTTATTTCACGTTTTGTAGAGGGCGTGAACACAAGACAACAACTTTCTTTTTCTTTTCCTGTACTTTGATACAATCCTTTAGAATTCAACTCCAGAAAAATTCGCCAACATTTGACGAACTGAATGACATGGAATAATCACGCTAAAGTTTGAAGCAGCGCGAATTCACTTTTTAAGTGACGTTTTTGTAGTAGTCGTCGTCGTTGTCGCTTAAGCTCCCTATTAACAATACGCGGTCGTCCGATTTGTTTCATCACGAGTATGAGTACAGACTGAATTGGACGACACGAAGTTCTGTTACCAATTAATCATAACTTTAACAAAATTTGTGATATATAAGGCTCTCTTTTTTAAATGAAAACACAAGAAATTCCAAGATATATATATATATATGTTTTGCCAGCAGTGAAAGAAAGGCCATTTAAGCGCGCGCGTGATGGCACGTATGTCCTATTAAACTGTCCTATTAGGGCTGAAATCAGGGCAGTTGATGGCCAATCAGATTTGAGAATTTTGTCATAGTTATGATTATTTGGCAAATTTTACCACTTGTTTGCTCCCTGAAATACCGCGTGACATCACTTTTATCCCATCAACCCTAGTGAGCGTGAAAGGGTAGTGGGTATCGTGAATAAGGTCTACAAAAAGACAATTATGGATTTTAAGTTACTCTTGCATACCTGCAACACTAGAGTGATATTTTCTCAATTTCACCATAGATACATTTTATGTAAATTTAACAACCAAACAGATTCCTTGCCAGACAGTTCACCAATAAAACAATTTCACACAGACTGGACAAATGAACTAACATTTGCCGATTGATAGAGGTAAATATGTTAGGCCCTAGCCAAGCGACAAGCGAGGTGACTTGTGCCTCGCTGTTCTTTTCATATCTTCTTTCACTTTCCATCTCATCAGTTCTAAACAGGCTCTGGCATCTTCATGGCTGTCGTGTCCGTCGACTAAAATACAACAGTACATGGTCTCCAGTTAGTACACGCTCTGTGCACAAACCTTTTGGTTAAAGGAGCTGTGTTACGAACGTTAACCTAACAGAGGCAGTGGGAAGTTCGGAGCTGGTCACCATATTGACTGAAACGCTTAAATATTCGCTTACAACATTGAAGGGAGGTTAAAGAACAAAGCAATTACAAAAGAAAGGCAGGGGTGGGCAAAATTGAAGAAGATTAAAAACGATTCTAATCGGAGTTTTGAAACTTGCCTTTCTTAGCCATAAACTTTGCAAAGTTCATCACTGTTATTAGCAATTTCAAGTAGAATGCTTAGGAGACATTTCTATTCCACGAGGCTGTAATTTTTATAACGGATTACTTCCGGGCTTTTAAAACTGTTCAGCGTGACAGTTTTCAAAGTCAGTCACTATTGTTTTCACGTTAAAATAAGATGCTTAACAGACATATATCTTTGTCACCAAGCTTACCGTAAATCCTCTATTACGCCACCCCTATCAAATAAGTCCCCCTTTTCAGTGGAAGAAAGTTAGTAATCCCCCCTCTCTTTCAAGCCCCCCCCCCCCTCCCCCTTATCATTCTTAACTAATAAATGTTGGACTGTATTAACCAATCACGACCGTAAAACTTCGTGTGGACTGGTCCAGGGTGGTTTCTTCACCAAGTGGACTTGTTTTTGATCCTGGCTGCGCGCATGATATTCAACGTTTTGAGCGAAAAGTTAAAATTATGCAAATTACTGGGTATCTCCAAAGAAAAATAAGAGACTGCTTGTAGTCTACTTCTAGTTCTTTATGGAGAACTAATACCATCGTCTTTTCCAAATTAAATAAGCCCCTCGTCTCTATTAAACCCCCCCCCCCCCCCCCCCACTTAAATGCGTTTGAAATAAATAAGCTCCTCGGGGGGCTTAATAGAGGATTTACAGTACGTTTTCATTTAATTAGTAATTCCTTTGCTAACGCTAAATCCAAGAGAAATATTTTTCACAGCTCACCACTATCCTGAATAATTTTCTTAAGGTAATCTGCCATGAGATTGCGCAGTGCTCTCTTGTAAGGAGGGCCAAGTCGGTGGGGAAATACGATAGAAGTGTCCACTACTTTACTGTGAATTAACTGAGAAAAAAAAAAAACAATTTTGAAGGTTATTGAAAATCAATAACAGAATTCTTCTAAGCTCCTTAGGAGGATTGATTACATGTCTCTTTTTTGTAGTGGGACAGTTTACGCTGTCATATATGAAGTAGATAATACTAAAAACCGGTCTGAACCGCTCAGGGGAATAACACATCCGTAGCTTCTGTACCAGAATGGATTAGTCTGTCTCGTAGTGATTAAAGTGTTGTGTTCTCTGTTATACTCGTAGGCTCGATTACCAGCCGCTGTTCGGGAAAATGAGCCCGCAAACCTGGGAGACGGCGGAAATCGAGCCTATTCTACTCGTGTCAAATCCTACTACATTTTTAGGGGGGATTGGGGGTGAGGCTAATTATTCACACCTATAGTGGCTCTTACAAACTCGTCTTATTAGTCACTTTTATAAAATAAGTAAGATAGTACGCGCGCTCTGATTGGCCGAGAGGCGTGTTTGCATGGGAGTATGTAAACATGGTTGGGACGGCAAGATGTTTTGCTTTTCGCGCGCGCTAATCAGGAAAGCACAAATCTGAAAATGTTCTTGAGTTGAAAACTCTACAAGTTTACTTTATTTACCTATTCCCTTGTCGGTTGAAACTTGGAAAATCTTTACAAATCGTGCTTTGTCAATTTTTTTTCGCTTAAGCTGACATTTCAAGCGAGAGAAATCCGTACTTTGGAAAGCCCCTTTTTGGAAAACAAGAACTGATTACGCGAGCAAGACGTTGTGTACACGACTTCACGACTGGTGAGAATTTCTCTTTTAATCAGCGCCATAACAAAGAGTTTTGCGTTTTTGTCTCGCGAAAGTTAATTTATAAAACCAATAGAAAACTTTTTTCCTGTATTTGCATAGCCTGATATAAACACTCGAAGGGTTGGGGGAATTCTCGACAGTTATGAAAACGCTCGACTTCGCCTCGGATTTGCATATAACTGTCTCGAATTGTCCCAACCTCTTGAGTGCTCATATCTATTGTTGCCTACGTCGCAGACGTTCTAAACCTTCTGTATTTAAAATGTTTTAGACGACTGCGTGGGCCGGCTGCAACACAGGCGTGGGCCGGCTGCAACACAGGCTAATCTATTGCTAAAGTCGTACACCGAATCAATACGTAGGTTATCAGTTAATACAGTTGTCTGCAAAGAAGATTGCTTAGATTTGGCCATAGTTAGTAGAGCAGACTGGTTACGAAAGGCTGCAAACATAAAAAATGAGTACAATATGGTTATGAAGGGATAGCGTAGTTAAGGTCTGTTGAAATGAAGTGGTTGTGAAAGATCTTATCAACAGTCGAAAACATACTTGAACTTATTTTAAACATTGCTAGGCTTTCTTTTTAGGATTGGTTTTCGGTCACTTATGATAATATTTGTATGGAGAGAACGTGGATAAGGGAAAGTTCATTTAATATAGAGAAGCGGGTGGGAACTTTGGTGTGTGTGTTCAGGGGCTTTGAAAAATCGGTAAGCTCGAGGGGGAGGGTATAAAATCTGGCTATAGAACTAAGGGCCTGATCACATGAGCCTGGGCTGGCTCGCTTTGCAGAGATCTCGGCACCTTAGTTAAACGCAACAAAAATCAACTTTGCAATTACATGACCACGAGCCAGCCCGGTTAGCTGGGATCCCAGTATTGTGATGCCGCGATCCCGGGTGGATATTTTCCAAGTAATCACGTTTGCCGAACTGCCTCGCGAATAAACCAAGCGAGAAACAGGACAGCGGGTAACAGACTGCTCATGCACATTGCTTCCAACCTCTATATAAAAATGGCGCTTCCGGGCTGGCCCTTTTCATGTAGTACCGGGATAAAAGTCACCTCGGCAAGAGCTAGCCAGCCCGGCTCATGTGATCAGGCCCTCACTGTGAGTTTTACTGTCAAGCAGTTTGCACGTGAAAGCTTTGAAATTTGCCACTTTCGAGGTTCCTGTATGAGAGAATAAGACTTATCTAATTAACCCAAGGGTCTAAAAATACCCTTCACGAACGCGGTTTGCACGTGCAGATGTTGAACTCTGCCTCTTTTTGGGTTCGAACGTGAGAGAATGCAACTTGTTTACGAAATCATTTGCGTAATAAGATTTAAGAAATCACCTCTTTTCCCGAGATCTGCAATGAAATTATACTTCATTCAATGTTACCCTTATTTGTCTCATGAACGATCACAGAAGTTTGCGTGACATCTTTATTGGCTCTCAAAAACTGAGGGCAAAAATATTATCAAACTCTTGGTATAAGGCATTACCGGCACTGAATAGTCGATACAATGAAAAAAGCGCAATGACCGGTACCTATGGTCCGGGGTAAAAACATTCATGCCGTGTGCTGCGAGGACAATAATTTTCAAAAGGGAAAGTTTAAATTATTTAATAGCTTCTTTCACTCGGTGTACCTTGCCTTTTCAATGCGTTTGTTTTCTATTGCCGAGTTGTTTGCCGCGCGTTAGCTGTGGGACGTATTGTAACGCGCATAAATGCTGTGTAGTGACACATCGCGCGGCAGACATTCGCGTCGCTTGGCTTGTTTTAAACAGTTGTTTACGTTCGCACGTATTGCGTGCCCATTGCAATTTTGGATCAAAACAAGCGAACTTGATTACTCTATTTGGGCGACGCCCAAATAATAACCGCAAAAATTGTTTAGGTGAAAGATAGTAAAATGAACTCGGTAACAGAAAATTGCTATTTAGGATGCTTGACTTGTTTTCATCAAGTGGTAGCGACAAGCATGTGCTCCCAAGTTCATCGAAAAAAGAAAAATAATAATAATAACGATACAATAAAAAAGACAACAGAGGGCGGTCAACAGTCTAATCAAGTAAAGCTAGATAACAGACAAAAGAAAACATTCACAAAATAGATTTGAAACTGTTATATAGTTTTCTTACTTACTGCTATAATGGCTTAAGCAATGGAGAAAATAATAATAATAATAATAATAATAATAATAATAATAACAAAAATAATAATAATAATAATAATAAAAGAGCAACGAGTTTAACCTGAAAGTCCATAATACGTTTCCTCTTAGAAGAAGTGGAACAGAGTCAGAGACAGTCACAGATTTGAATTCTTGCAACAATCGAGAAAACGTCAAATTGTTACAAGAAAACAAAATTTGTAACCATCCACTTCCACGCCATTGTTCCGAGAATGTCCTTAATGTTTTGTGAGAACTGAAAGCTCAAGTTAAATCTGTTTCAATAGTCACCCGTAGGGGATTCCAAACTAACCGTCAAACAGAGGTTCACCAGCTAAGAGGGACTGTGAGTTAGTTTTCTTTACAGCGAGAGTCTGTACATGTAATGACGAGGCGCGGGAAGACATTTTTTTTTTTTCGAAAACATTTGCTTTCACAGATAACACGCCCTTACATCTATATTGACTGCACGCAGAACCAAGTCCCCTGCAGAAAATACGTAAACAGACTGAGCAAACATTTTTTTAAAGATAAATTTATTAATTAAAGAAAAGAAAAAAAGCGCGCAACTACCAAGGAATGGACAAACATATTAATGGTAGGGAGATTAAAACGCTATCCTTAACAAGTAGAGAGGAAGAACCTATAAATGGAGTGATTTGTATATCAATTGCTGCCATCTTATAATTAATTACGATTTTTTTTGACAGCGAGGGGCATGACTGTTTTAACCTCGTTGTCTAATATAACAAGAGTAAGCACTATACAACTGGGCTACTGGGAGACTGGAGTGCCAGCACCCACCCCCCTCTTCAGGAGAAAATCCACCAAAAATCGACCAGACGGGTGAAGGCTTGGCGATTTAGCGGAAATATTCTCACTGAATTTATTACTTCCAAGTCAAATCGTTTTGAATTCCAAATTACCTTGGTTGCCTTGAGGTCACTCTCTAAGCTATGTCCTACCAGTATGGTGTCCTTATGAATCATGCTCAACAACACAGCTTGTACTTCCCGAATAGTAGTACTCACACCACTTAATGACTCTTCTGTTACTCCACTAAACCTAACAAAGAGCGTTTTACAGAAAATCAATATTCCAGTCACGAATTTGTTGACAGAGTAAAGGGTAGGGGAGAACAAAGCCAACCTTAGGCAGTAACTGGACAATTTAACAACACTTTGGAAAACCATTTACAATTCCTCAAAAGTTCCACAGAATTTAAATTTCAATTGAACAAACTACCAGTAATGGCTTTCTGTCATATATTCAGCCATGAGACTGTAAAGCTGACAAATGCAAACGTCAAAAGAGGGGGACCGCTGTGAAAATTTAAGGGAAATGAATCAGCCATTAATTGTCGATGTAAAGAGAAGAGGCTGAGCTTAAGGAATAATTAATTCAACTACCTTGTATTGTAGTCAACAATGGGTCTGTCAGGCCTAACAAATGTATCATAGACTCCTTCTAAATTCCAGTTTACCACTGTAATCCGAGTTAGCTCAAGTCCAGCAGTGGTGTAACACTATCAACAATAATTTAACAGTTTGTTAGAACAATTGTTGTTGTAAAGCTTCAACGCACTTTAAACAATGGACAGTACATGACTTGGAATTTTGATCGCCATAACTGGAATCTAGGGACCTTGGAGGTAACCAAGAAGTGTCAAGAAAGGTGCGAGGCCAGTTACAGTCAAGCCGGGTCAAGCATATCCCCCAAGATACCATTAATGAATCACTTAATTGAAAAATGAATCCGGCGTTAGTCATTGCCGCAACCAGTATCAAATTCGAATCTGCATTCCTGCATGCACAATAAGGAGTGAGTATTTTACAATAACTTCTCTGTATTCAGTCAGACAGAAAAATCTTTGGATGGACAATATTGCTTTGAAGGCTTTGCACCAAATTCAAGAATACTGAACCGGTAGAAATTTGATAACTACCTCGCGTGTGAATTCCCTGCTCATTACTCACGCACGAATGCAGGAACAAATGTGAAATCTACTAACGGATCAACTTTCGAATCATAAATCCATTAATGGCTTCTTGGGTTGTAGGCTTGAGCTGGCTTGACTGGAAATTTGTGATTTCAAGACGTCTGTAGTATTGTGTGAAATATTTCTGTAGGGCCTTTTGTAGGGAGTTGAAAATTATTCCATGTATACGAATTTTTAATCTTAAATCAAACAAAAGACCATTTTAAATAAACAGTCGAACTCTACTTTATGGACGGTTGCTTAATACGGACACACCTCATTACTGGGGAGTTGAAGATAATTACATGCATTAGAATTATCATTCTTCAATCAAATCGGCTTTGGGAAGGTTTACAGATGTTTAATTTCATGATACAATGTGCTGGTTTATTTCTTTAGTATTTTGTTCAAATAATAGGTGAGGTGTATTTTTGACGTCAGAAACATGATTCATTTAAAATGGAAACAGTGTTAATACAGACACGTTCTATGGACCTTAACTGGGTTTGACTGTATACTGACTAAAAATAAAATCTTAATGCCAATACTGGGTGTAATTAAACAAAAGAATTCACATTCACTTGAGGTTCAAAGTCAAGAAAATTAGTTTCTTTTGTTATATTCCCCACTAAAACCCATAGCCAAGGAGGACTTTCAACAGAATTATTAAGTATAAACATTTTACTTATCCATTTACATACGTTGTGTTTAGAGATCTATGTAAAGTACATATAATTAACGTTTGAGCTATTTTTTGGCCGATGGAATTCTTTGAGTTGGGTTAACTTTAGTGCAAAAGAATTTTTGGGCGTACAGTCAAACCTTTATTAAGCCATCACCCTTGAGGAATGGTTTATTGACCACTTCATACAGGTTTGACCCCTGAACCTGCGAGTTATTCAAGAAAATGAAGATGGTGTAGGAAAGAAAAATCGATCACACGACAAGTTGACCTCAGAGGGTCTCTACCTCTTCTTGGATCAAAAGAAAGAAGTAAAGGACCACTGAATGCCTATACACAGTGTACAAAGTATCTGTTGCACTAGCAGGGTATATCTTGTCAAAGCAACTGTTTATCTTGTAACAGAGGTAAAGACAATAAAAAAATAAGTAAATGTTGTTGGAAAAGGTGCCCCTGACTGCTTAATGGAGGTAACCACTTCATTATACCATTGATCAGTTAATAAAGTAAAATGATTGATGATTACGGAAATGATTTCCTGGACTTTGGTAAGTGATAGCTCAAAAGAGGGTGACTGATTAATACAAGTTTACTTATAAATACAGGTTTGACTGTGGTAATTATTACCGCTCCAGTTCACTATCCATAAAAAGTCACCTCAGCCAATTAAGTAGATCAGTGTAAATTACACTTAATCTTTTATGGCTGAGTGAATCATGACTAATGACTTTAAAATAGGTGCATAAAAATCACAAAAACGGAGGGTAGCTCAAGAGAGTATAATTATGTAGATAGTGAACAATACTTGTACCATTTCACAATCCATGGCATAGACCTTTCTATGATCAGACAATGGACTTCTTATTGTTGTCATAAAGCCATCAGTGTTTCCTGTACCATCACTAACATGAACCTTAAAAGTTTAAACAAGAAACAACTGAGCTACCAGTAGCAGAACAGCAAAATACAGCCTCTAGTGACGGTTTTGTGGTTTATACAGTGTACTGTGAACAAATGGCAGCATACAGTTTGTACAAGAGCATACTTACTGCAAAACAGTAAATACTGAATTAACAGTTGTCCTTTATTTTAGTGAGATGGTTTGTCGCTTATATGAAAAATGTCCTACTTTGGGCTCCCTGTCTACCATTAACATTTACTTTTTGGCCCCTGTGCATGTGTGCTATGTATTCAAATCTCACATATGTAATGTTCATCTAACTTGTATCTAGTTTATTTTTTTTTTCTTTTATAGCCCCCATTGAAGGTTTGTGTTGCAAACTGAAATATCAGGGAAATATAATTCACTACTTTATTTCTCTTTTATTTCTACAATTTTTTCCATCACTCCTCCTGTCTTAAGGATCAGTTTCCTGTTTTAATTTTAAAATTTGGTACTCAAGATTTCTCTGATCGAGGTCTACTAAAGATCCGGCTGACCCTCTCTAGATTGTCATTGTGGTTTTGCCTTCACAAGGGTTTCACTACAACAGAGCAATGGCACAGTCATATTGGCATTCAAAACCAATAAGATAGTGGTTATGTTGGTGTTCCAAACCAATCCTGTGGAAGTTGGACTTGTTTCTTACATGAATGCTTTCTCTTGTTAGAATAACCTTCCATAGATGCGGACCACACAAGTGAAAATGTTCTATTATCAATGTGAGTATGGCACTATTTATACTTGCACAGATGCGGGCCACACACGTGAGGATGTTCTATTGTCAATGTGAGCATGGCACTATTTATGCCCGCCTTAATAGCTCTTTTTTGAAAAATATCAGGAAAACAATGTCAAGTCTTACTTTTCCAACACAGCAGCCAGGACTGCCTGCATCTCCCTGACAGCATGAATAACTCTGTTCCCCTGAGGAAAATACCAGGATCTTACTTTATAGTGTAATATCTACAAGTTGCTGGAATCCCGTCAGTTACATTGTTTAAGAAATACAGTATAAGTATGGCAAGTATGTTTTACAAGCAATTATTGTTAAATGCTTGCTCCAGAAACACTTCTCTCATCTTGAGTATAAACAATGTTCCCTTTACTCATGAATCCAGCGACTACTGGTACATAATCTAGTGGTGGTGAACAGCCCATGATTCCTTTTTCATATATCATACAAGGCTAATCTAATAGGTTTTATCATAAAAGCAATTTGAGTGGCCTTCAGTTACCTCTTCTCCGATATAGTTTTCCACCATGATAAATACAGTCTTCTTTTCTTAAGTACTCTCCATCTTCAAGGACAACATAGGGCTTGCCACAGCGACAACATATTCTCCTTGATGCTAAAGAATCAAAGTTGTCAGAGATGTTAGAACAACAGTCAGCACTTGTACACTAGACACTGATATTGTCAAATATGCCTTAACTTTTTCACATGGTCAAATTAAAGCATGCTTAACCATGTTGATCGTTCAGAGCATAAAAACCCTATGTCTTACAGTCTTTAGAAGGTGACTCCTTATTAGCTTTGAAAACTGCTTTTCCTGGGGTTGAATGGCAAGGCCTAGGATAGCCATTTTCAACTAAATCTTCCTCGCTCATCAGGTACTTGGATAGAAAGTCATACATCAACTCTTCTGTAAATGTAAAATAGACCAAAAAATGTAACAACAACACAACGCTTCAGCTTCAGTTTCAGTCCCCTGCATGAGCAATAATATAATAATAATTCTGTTATTTACCCTCGGCAGTATCACAGGAAAAAATAACGGATTCCCATTTTTCGATATTTTAGGGTATTTAAAGAATACCCATAAAAATCCCAAACTTGGCAAAGTGAGAGAAGTCCCAACCAGGAAATTCCCAACCAAGTTCCCTGATTGGGACTTGTCTCACTCTTCCGAATTTGGGATTTTTGTGGGTATTCTTTAAATACCCTAAAATATCCAAAAATGGGAATTGGTTATTTTTTCCTGTGTATTTATAGCACTTATGCTAGTGGGGCCGAGCTGGCTGGAGACAAACCAGCTGGCTATTTAAAGGCATGGCCGAGGATTTGAACTTGGGACTACCGTGAACAAATCCAGCTAGCAGTCAGAGCAGGACTTGAACTCAGGGCCTCCAAATTGCAAGTCCAGCACTCTAACCACTTGGCCAGGCTGCCTCCTCCTCAGGAGTACAGTTGACACCTGGAAGGAGGAGGGATACTATCATATTATATGGGCTACATAAGAACATGTATATACGATATGAAATCAAGCAGTTTAGTCTGGGATAGGGTATAACAATCACAGAGTTTGGGTCTATAAATATATGTTAAAGAAACTGATCAAGTGGTTCAAGATTTTAGTCTAGACTAGGAAACCTAGGGAATATCACTCACAAGTAAAAAAAAATGAAATCAGCAAATTCAAATTTATGAGCAAAGCAGTTTAACAGAAAAGGAAGCATCAATGGTAGTTTCTAGAAAAAAAATGACTCTAGGATAGGGAGGGATTTTTGGAGTTTAGTTTATTACAGGGTAGAAAAATTCAGCTGAGCTACATGTACGTCTGATTTAAGGTTTCCAAGGTCCCTGGATCGAGTAGTACATCCCCACCCAAAAATTTTTTAATTACCCCCTCCCCCCCTCTTAGATTCAACTCTCGCTTTGTGGACACCTTTTGTCTGGACTGCTAAATCCCCAGCGAAGAATACCATAAACAAATAATGATACAGGCATTGAACAGAAATGAACTCCTAATACTATGGTCCTGAGGATGTTCATACAATGGGAATTGAATTACTGTTGAGCTGTTGAATGGTTAATGAAAGTTCCAAACAACCTGGACAACGGTAATAACAAGTCTTTTATTTGGTGTTTCCTAACAATTTTAGGATTGTAAATTTACCCCATGCAAACACTGCACTTTTAAGCCTGGCATTCACTAGTGCATAAGCATAAGCACAAGCACAAGCACAAGCACTTGTGTAAGCAAGTGAAAATACCGGCAACATACAGTAAGCATAAGCACAAGAAAAACGGACATTTTCATTCTTCTTGTGCTTCGAAGAATGATGCTTGTTCCGCCATCTTGTTTACGTCTTTATGCTTTTGCTTATGCACTAGAGAAAACCAGGCGTTACAGGTTCCTACAAAACCTGGGTAACCTGTGGTATGATAGACTGCAGTGATAGCCACTTATCCAGCCTTTCTAGACCTAGCAACGGTGGGTACTTTAAAAAGATGTTTATAGCACACTGTAGTGATCAAAGATCGTAAACACTTGGACACTCCTCATCGCCGCGCCAAAAATAGCAATTTATAAAACTGCGCAAATCAAACCATGTATCAAACCTGTAATTTTCAAGCGTGTTCTATTGCTTGATGATACACTCTTTCTTTCTTCTTCAAACTTACACACAGCGTGCGAAGACAGCACAAAAGATAAGAACAGAACTGCTAAAACGAAGCAGTAAAACACCGAGTCAAAATCAATCATCCATAAAGGCATGGCTGCTGAAGAAATAGCCCTACTCGTCTAGAGCTTGCTCCTTGAGATCAACAAAAAGTGAAAGTTCTTCCGAGGCAGCCAGAGGCCGTAGAGGCATTGTAGTGTATTCTCAATTACTCTGCTTAACTTCAATATTCCATGACAAGTATGTTAAAACAATTTTGAATGCCACAATGCCAGTCGCTTGCAGAAGAAGACATTTTTCGAAGAAGTGCGAAACAGAACTCTCGACCTCTCGGAACAGGTTGAGCCGCCATCTTGGGATTCCGATAGCGGGAGGAGGACTGGAGCGAGATTCTGATTTCTCCAAAAACATTCGCTTCTCGTTTCCGGTTCCGGTAAGTAGGTCCCTCAGCTTTCCCCGCTTTCCCGCTCGCTTTTCCACCGAAAACATAAAAAATTTCTAGCTCACGCTTTGCGCTCGAGAAAAAGTTTGAGCTCCACTTGTGGGCAAGTCTAGGAAATCCCTATTAAAAATGGATTGGCTACATATTTTTGGCACGAAGACCGCTTTACCCAAATCCAGTGAAATGCAAGGGTCATGGCTCTTGTCATGACTCGTGAAAAATTCAGATCTCCTTGAAATACTGAAAGTCACTCTGCTGAGCTCTTGTAGATTTCAAACTCAAAAAAAAAAATCATCGAAACTCAAATGACACTAACTAAAACACTGTCATCGTCATTTTGGCAGTTATTTATTTGCCCTTTCACAGACTGAATCATAGAATAATTATACCTGGGCAGTACCTCTCAGCAAACCCATTTGGGAGGATAGACCCTAAATTTTGGTAGTCACGTGACCGTATGCGCTCCGTCCGCACCACAGTATAACCACTGGGAAATGACTTTTTAATTTGAGTCGAACCTGCGTGCAACCTGACGGTGTACTGTTTCTTGATGATAGACGTCCATGTTACGGACTTTTAGAGGAAAACAGCAAAAAAACAAAAAACAAAAGAAAGCCGCGCGAGTCTCATTTTCGACCAGGCTGACGCGGATAACAGAGAAAGAGCTAGAGCGAGAGATAAAAACAAACAAACAAAGAAGACAAATTTCGTTAGAAACAAAACATAAAAATTTTATAGCGGTGGTGAGAAAACGAGAAATGTTAGTAGCCAGTAAACTGAACATGCGCGGCTTTGAAAAAGAAAGCGAAAAGGAACCCAAGCAGCCAATTTTTTGGGGAGAACATACGACATTTCCTTCGTAAAACATGTGCCTAGAAAGTTTCACGCTGTGGTCGTGCAACAACAACGGTAAAGAAAAGTACAAAAAAAAGTACGCTGCACGTGCAATACTGATTTTTTGCTAATTAGACCTATCGTCGTTGTTGTTGTTGATGGTGTTTCTTGGCCGTTCTCAATGCCGTCGCCGTTTTGACTAGCATTACACGACTATTTTTTGCGTGAGTAAATTTTAAGTATAGTAACGAGAGCTTCGCTTTTAGCCCTGGCTCAATCTTTATATAGGACCAGTGTGTTATTTAAATTTTGAACAAGAGATGATCCTTATAATTTTCTTTTGTAGCCTTCTTATTGGTTCTAGTCTTGTTGTGTTTGTGTTTCCCCATGCAATGTTTCCATAACTTATATCGATAGATCAATGCGTAGCACGGACCTTGCATAGCAACGCGACAAAGTATACCGGAATTTGTGCAATTTTGCTGCAAACATGACTTATTTGACTTTTCCAGTTAACATTTCCGTCTATATGAACTCCTAAGAATCTGGCTAATTTTACCTGTTTGATAGCTGAACCGTCTAAACTAGTGACTATAATGTTTACATGCGCACACAAGTAAAATTGCGTGCGAAAAATAAATCCGTGAAGGTAATATAAAGGTTGAACGTAAACGTAAAACGGGATCTTACGATCCGACAACGGCCACGTCCATAAAAACGTCGTTTAAAAAAAAAAGAAGAAAAAACTTTGCTTGAAGTGACGTGTTGCCTCATACGGAGGCAACGTGGCCGATTGGTTAGAGTGTTGGAATTGAAATCCGCATGCCCCGACTTCGATCCCCTCCCTAAACGCTAGCTGGATTTCTTCTTGATAGTCCTGAGTGCAGCTTCTCAGTCACGCTCGTAAATAGCCAAATGGTTTGCCTCCGGCCAGGTAAAATTCTTAACCTCCTTCTTGTCCACAGTCCAAACTAATGGTTTTAATACGATAATAATTTGTGTTACCCTTATAAAAGCCTTTTTTATTCCAAGTACAACGCGGGCTCTTGAATCAAGGGTTCTTTGATTTCAGTGGTTGAATGAAAGAATATACTAAAATTCATTAAACAAATACACTAAAAAGGGCATAAAAAGTAATATAACTTAAGTACATGTCACCGATTTCGACCTGGGGTCATGACTCGTCAGCCCCGGTACAACCAGGGGAATGTGTGTTGGGGAAAACCAACAGTAAACAAGGCTATGAGGACAACTTCTTTAGCAAAGCGCATTTCTACCAATTACTACAACTGAAAGACACCCATAGAAAAAATGAACAAATGTAAACGAAGATATGATGTCGCAGTGGTAATTGCAAATTAAGCAATTGCAAATTAATCCGGAAAAGATTTCGGAACTTCAACGGGATTCAAACCCATGGCCTCTGCGTTAGCGCTGCAGTGCTCCAACCAATTGAGCTATGAAGACCCATACATTGGGAGCAGTTCACATCATCATTCTATAAATAAACAAGAAAACCACTCTTAAAATGCAAGCAAATAAATAAATAAAGTCAAAGCTGACACCTGTTAGATCGTTTGACGCTGTGGTAACCGGTTGATCTTGTTTTGCTGGACTCTTTGTGCTGATCACTACTGCTCCTGATGGCAGAGTCTTGGTGACAGCTACTCGCGTAATAGTCTCGGTTTCCACAGGTGAGGTGACTGGCAGCTCCTGTGGCTTCATCTCTCGAAGTTTCTTTATTGCATTCACACAGAGATTCAAGTAAACCTGCCGCCTGGTGCTCCGTTCGTACAAGGCTTGCTCCTCTTCCACAGCCTGGAAAGCAAATTACCAAATAGTAAATAAATGGAATTGACATTTTACGGTCTCTCACTTCGACCGTCTTTTGAAACCCTTTCAGTACCAAAAACACGCGTGATTAGATTATGAGTGATAGAAGGTCCAAACGCGCGTGATCAAAATGCGCCCTGTGCATTCCACTCATTCCTAGAGGCAATCCCAACGAATACTGGCTACATACATGCGACGCATGGGTAATGACAACTTGGAGATTAGGATTGCGGGTCCCTTTTGTCGCCTGCAACTACCATCTAAGCAACGTTACCTTTTCAAAAGCTTCTTTTTCGGTGGGATAGATTCTTAGACACTCATCAACAATCCTGTCAAGGTACCTCTGTCGTTGGTTTTGAGGTACCTTAGCACCATATTCTATAGGAATTCTAGGTCTCGGCAAAGATCCAGCTGGGGTAGTGTTCTTTGACACATGTGCAACACGTTTCTTTACAGGCTTGAAGCTGATGGTGTTGACTGAGCCTTCTGCTGCTGATCCCTAAAACAAATACCACTGTTAAATGACAATGCAGGAAGAAAAAGTGGCATTCATTTCGAAAAGGTTGTAGAATGCAGTTTATTGTTCATTCAAAGTATTTTAAACTTCTAATAATTCTTCACAACCGACCAGCGCTTATCATATTTGGATGCAAGCAATACATCATGGAGTCGATGTCATGTTTGCTTGAAAACGAGGTCGATCGATGGCATATTTGCGTGGAAACGAGGCTGCATGGGCATTAGAGAACTAAAACAATACCTTTCACGGCTATCCGAAGACGAAATAGCTCAATTTCTGACTACAACTGAGAGTACAACACAGAGCCTCTCTATCCCTTAACTGTTACCTAAAAACACACTAAGTTTTGTGCGAGCACCCACCACGCTCGTCGAAGAAGAACTTGCCGGCTGATCTTTGTTCTGCATTGCTGATATTGTCTTGGGGTACCTTCGGATTGGATTAGCATTAGATGACAATCTCCGTGGTAACTGCAGTGCAAAAATTCAACAAAATCAATTAAGGTGCAACCTACCATAACAATGTATGGAGAAACGTGCGTCAAAATCTTAAGGTTCAGGTCTTTTAAATGATTGTCTCACCTCTATTCTTAGCATGATAATCATAGAATAATTGATTTTTACACATATCGCATATTACTTAGCCTCCTTTTCTAGAACGAGGAATATTATATTTGAAGCGCACTAAATGACTCGAAAATAGGGGACTAAGTAACTGCATGGGGCGAAATGACTGGTTACCGCTGTGATGTACAATATCGAGTTTAACCAACAAAGACGGCGACGGCTACGAAAACGTTCGGGCTTAATAAGTGAAGTAGCGCTGCATCAAACTTTATCGCACTTATTCCATCTTGTTCCTTTCGTCAAATGTTGGCAATTTTCTCAGGAGTTGAATTCAAAAAGACTGTATCTAAGTTCAGGAAAAGAAAAAGAAAGTCGCTGTCTTGTGTTCACTGTGTTCACATCCTCCGAGAAACGTGGAATTAGGCAGTTTCACGTCGTAGTCGTGCACTGACGGCAAAGAAATGTACAAAAAAGCATGATGCACGTGCAAAGTTGTTGTTTAGCCAATCTAAACCAATTGCTTTTTTGCCGTTCTCGTTGACGTCGACGTCGTCGTTACTTAAGTTTCCTAATATCATACACTAAGCGCTTACAGTTTTTTGTAACAAACCTGTCCAGGTTCGTTGTGGGTTCTGTACAGTACCGCGATCATTTAAGGTCGAGGATCATTTGCGGTCCGTTTTGGGGATCATTTGCGGTACTGTACAGTTCTCGCCCTTGCCCTGAAAGATCATAAGTACTCTAGCTTTCCCCTTCCCTCAACAAACAAGATGTTAGGGACTTTAAGTCCAACGACGCGACGGCAACAAGAACATCACTTAAAAAGTGAGTATGCGTTCTTGCAGTCTTTATAGCGATTATTCCTAGCCACTTAATACTTTGTCAAATGAAGGCAAACATTCCGGAGTTGAATTCTTAGGAATTATATCCAAGTTCAGAAACTAGAACTAAAATTTTGTTGTTGCTTGTTCACTAACGCTCTCCATATAACTCAAAATTAGGCATTTTCATGTCGCAGTCGTACGTGCAAAAAAGGCAAAGAAATGTACAAAAAAGTGTGCTGCACGTGTAAAGTTCTTGTTTTGTTTATTACAACTATTGTGTTTTTTTTTACGTTCTCGTTGCCGTCGTTTCGTTGCATCTTAAAGTCGCTATTAAGATTCTACAAATTTGATGCAAGATGGCGGCAGGTGAAAAGCCACTGTGTGTATAGGCTACCACTGAAACACTTACTATCAACTCTCGCGCACTAACACAGTGATCAGCAGTTAGAGCCCCATTACTTTACGTCAGTAGTAAGTAGTTGGGGAATTGAACATCTAGAAAGTTAAATGGTTCCATGTTCCATGTGAGGGTGGCCAGGGGTCTTGATCTTAGTAGGGTTCTTTGGGGGAAATCTCTGCCCCCCGGTCCCTAGCTCTTAGTGGGGAGTTTAAGTTTCACGTATAGGGCAAACGGCAAACGTCAGATTCAGGTTGAGAATTTCTCAAAATAGAAAATGAGCAGGTAAAAACAGCTCAAAACAATTCTTATAGATAAAAAATTGTGTGAACACGTGTTACAAATTCGCGTTTGCCGTTTGCCATAAACTTGATGCTTAACTTCTCTATAGGCGAATCTTTGCTGACGTCACTGTTTACATTTTTCCTCATTACCATACGACTTAACTCATAGAAGCCGTGGCCGTATATATGAATTAAATGCAAAAGTCGAAAGAGCTGATAAAGTTGGGCAATTTGTGCAATTTTCAGCTCTTTGCGAGCAATATTGAAGGAAATATCAGCCATCAAAAATTGCAAAATAGCTGTGTGGCAAAAAAGGTTAATGAGCCATACATTCTCTGTAAAATTTCGAGTTTTTAGAGGAGAATTTCTCCGAAACCGTTTGGTGTATTGGGCTCAAATTTTCAGAGATAACTGAAACTGTGATGCCCTTTCAATATTCAGAGTTTTTATTTTATTAGCGTCATCAGACAGTGATAAGCATATGGTAATGAGGCAAAAAGTGTAAACAAAGATTCGCCTATAGACAAACCTACAAGGTCAATGGATCATTTTACGTTTCTGGGAATCTGCCCACCTACCCCTCCCCTGTGCCAACATTTTGCCCTAAGTGACAAGTACAGTCGAACCAGTATTAAGCGGTCACCCTCGGGGAAAGGCTAAGTGACCGCCTAAGTAATACAGGGTGCAAGAAATACAGTTTAAAGAATTCGATCTCCAGTGCTGATCAGATTAGACGTTTGACCTCAAATAGAAACATTCATTTTTGGCGTTTTAATGATTTGCGACTGTAAGTGTTAATGTTGGCTTAGGGGAGGGGTAGGTGGGCAGATTCCCAGAAACGTATAATGATCAAGGTCAATTGTGCAAAATTGCATTACTGTACACCATAACAGAAGCCCTGCTACTTACATGATTAGCTGTATGCGCCACACGCTGCTTTTTCCCAAACCCTAATGTATCTGCCATGGAAGGCTTCTCCTCAGATGCTGTCGCTGCTGCAGCTGCCGCATAAGTTTTCTTCCTCTGGACCTCAGTTACAGTTTGCGTTTGGCTTTTTACTGGTGACTCTTCAACCAATTCAAAGTCGGGTTCTGGATCATACTCATCCCAAATCTGTTTAAGATGACTGTCCTCTTCAGAGCTTGAATCAGCATTTGCTGTACTCAAAGCGTCACTGTCATCGCTTATCAATATTGTAACACCTTTAGAAAACTTTCGTTTTAAGTCTTTCCGCTTATCCAAACTTCCGGTCTCCACCTTTGCGGCTCTAGCAGTTTTAACTGGAGATAACATTTCTTTGCTTTTCTTTGGTCTTTCTGCTTTGCTACCTTTTTGCGCCTTTTTAGATCCAAAGAAATTTATTTCAGCCTCAGATATCACCTTTTTCTTCGCAGCAGGTGAAGTTTCCACAGAATCGTCCTTCACAGAAATCTTTCTTTTTAAAGTTCTAGCACTGCCATCAGTTGGCTTTTTCTTTTTTGGTATAACATAGGGCACTTCTAGCACTGGCATGTCTTTACCAATCAGAGACATTTTGGTAGAACATTCAATTTCCTGAAATGATTTCGATGCAGACTTCAAAAATTCATCCAGTGCAGTACTAGGTCGTTCTTTGTTACACACTTCACTCCCTTTCAAAATTGCTGATTCCTTAACTTTTTTAGAATCCTTTGATGGACCAGCAGATACACTGCCATCTGTAATACAAGTTAACTGCAATGATTTCTTTCTCTTACTGACTACATCTGATAGAGATGTCTTGTCTTGACATTGTACAGCTGAAGGCTTTGTTGTTATTTTTGTTGTTGTGGATGTTTTAAGAGGAACAGATTTCCTTCTTTTTAGTATTTTATCAGTTTTTTCCTCAATATTAGCATTTGCATTTTCCCCAGAGATAGCAACATCGTGTTTTTCTGCCATAAGAGTACTGCTTGAATCCACATGCATTTCAACTTCCATCTCCTCTTTCCCTTTAGAATTAACCAACGCTTTATTTGTTGTATCCTTGGAAATCTCGACTTTTATTTGAACATCGTTAGAAGTATCAGTTACATGTAAGTTCACATTCATAGCCTTTTCACTGCAGGCAACAACATCTTTGCTCCCTTTGTTTGTAAGAGCAGAAATACAATTGTTTGAACTTGAAGGGCAACTAGAATCTGCAACTAGGGAATTTTTCGTTTCTGGACTTCTACCTGATCCAGAGTCAATGCTTATACTGGGTGGGTGCATCATGAGTCCAATAATCTGCTTCTCTTCATCGGTGAGAGATGCTACAGGCTGTTCCATATCATCAAATGACTCTGTACTACTTTGTTCAGTTCTCACTGAGTCAGACATGCTTGTATTTTTACCTTGTTTGGGTCTTGGTGAATCTCTATGGTTTGACTGTTTGGTGATTTCTTCACCTGACTTTTTCAAAATGCTTTTAATAGCTGTTGTTGTTTTTGTTGATGCTGTTGTCGTCGTGGTTGATGTCTCAGGTTTGCCATCCTGATGAACAGAACCTCCTGCCTTGATGTCAGAAGAGGGGCCTTTAGATAACGGTTCCACATGTCCTGCAGAACGATGCTCGTCTGTTTTCAGCTTGTGAGGGGAGATTTTACTTTTTGATGCCTTTAATCCTGTAGCAATAAAACACAAAATCTCTTTTGCTTTCCACCGCAAGCAGACCCCTTTATAAAGGACAGAAGCAATAAGCATTTTCAACCCCTAACTCCCAAGGGCTCCACTGTGGGCATTTCATTTTCAGAAGAGACAGTACATCTCATCCATAATGGGGTCAAAATAAAAATGCCAAAACGTCCCTTCTTCCCTAGCCTCCAACGCAAGCGTTTGTATGCGAGCTCGCAGTTCGTCCCTCCCACAAACACATGCTCAACCGAGAAAAACATTCCTTTCCCATTGTTTTATTTGTGTGGTAAGTGACCAACCAACAAAGATGACCATAAGCTCGTGGCACTGCAAAAACATGACCTTAGAGTTACCTGTTTTCTTCTTTTCTTTCCTTTGCTAGGGTTGTGCTGTGCACAGAGTTTTCTAAAATCTAAATCTTACTTTTGCCACTCTGAGTCTAACATTTACTATTAGAGGTCATAAAGCTTTCCCAGTGTTTCATGCAGATCGAGTAATTATCAGGTTTCCCTGCGGTAAAGGTCAACCTTTAGATTGGCTAAGCTTGGGAAAGGAATGTTGTTCTCGGTTTAGCAGGCGTTTGTGGGGAGGGATGAAAGACAAGCTCTCCTAAAAACGCCTGCAAGGGAGGCTACTTCCTCCCCCCCCCCCCACCAAAAAATCAACCCAATCAAAACAGAAGCATTTAACCCTGAAGCATCTAAATTCTCCTTATTATCTGTTAAGAACCATGCTGGGTTTTTTAGCTGTCCAATCAGAAGCAAGGAAATTTTTTTGCCCAATTATGAGGTAATATGGAATCAGAATCAAGAATTGAAGGTACATGTATCCCTGTCTAAGAAGTAGCCAATAATGGATTCTTCCTGGTCCTTAACAATTCTTCAATTACATCCCTACATGTAACTTGATAGTGTTCTCTGAGCCATTAAGATAATCAACGCACAAAAATATTTACATTCATAGGGAGTAGCCGATGAGTGTGCATTTATTTGCGGGCACTACACTATGCGATAGCGTGTATGAATTATTTTTGCAAAGACTTTCAATTAGTGCTTTCCCATCTCAGTGCACATTGTGATACATTTTATGTTTTTCTGACTGGCCTTTGTCCAGTGCTCTTAACCCTCAGGTGTACACTCAAAGTCATACCCCCATGGTGGTACAGGGGGTGGGTTAATGGAACCCCCACCCCCCCTCCTTGAGTTTTTGACATGTTGCAGTATTTTGAAATGATTTTGCTTTCAGTGGAAAGCCTTTGATCTTCTCTACAGTATTTTTCTGGGTAGTGGCGCTGCTGGAGGTCTGTGACGTCACAAAATAACACATAAATAATTCCTTTTCATCATTTTATGCACAAACTTTACTTTTATTCCTAAAAAAAGTTGAAAATTTTACTCAAAAATGGCTTGACCAACTGCTACTTATGACGCAATATCTTGTAACCAAAGTAACTGACCATCACTAAACTTGTCTAAAAATGCGCTTAAAGGATAAATGAAAAGCTACAGAAAACTTCAGGTGCTGATGTTTTATCGTCTAGGAAAAAAAATGAGAAAACCTTACGGGGGTCGGGGGTGGGGGCCACCACAAACCAAAATTGGTTCTCAAAAAAAAAAACCAGCACTGAAACAGAGTTATTGAAGATTCAGGGTTATTTGCTTCTGATCAAAAGTAATAATGCCTGCAAAACAAAATCAAATATGCGACCAAGCTCTAACATAGCAAATGTGTCATTACAGATACCGAGTGCAAACATTTACACGTGGAACATAAATACAACAAGGGCCAAGAGACTGACAAAATTTGTTTGCTATATCGAGGTTTCATTAAATCAAGGTTTTCTTCCTTTTTTTCATACATTTTACTATTACTGGGCCAAAGAGAGTCATTTGTTATACCAAGGACTTCGTTGGAGTTTTGTAATATTGAGGTTCCATTGAGGTTCCACTGTAATCCACAATCCCTGGCCTTCCAGGGATAACTACACTGAGAAATCCCAGCAACCCCCAAAAACTACAAAGCAAAATTGTCTTACCCCAGGACCCAGTTGTTCACAACCCCCGTTATTAAACTAATCCACAATTAAGCTTAAGCGTGGGTTAAAATTTATTGCTAACACCTGATTAGCTAATCAGTGGAATTGAGAGCATTGTGCAAAGCCCAATTAGACTTGCCATTAGTTAATTGCTGATTAACGGTTTGCACTCAGTGTAAAACCATTTATTTTGTCTCCCTAATCGACGACTAGCAACCTATAATGAATCTTTCCCTAAGGTTTCCAATATGGCATCTGCAGAAAAAAGAAAGCAGATCAAGGTGGCCACAAAAAAATAATTAGTCAGACTGGAAAATAACCATATTGACAGAAAAGGTTGAGGAAAATTTGGACCTTACAAGGTTTAAATTTTCCGACAGCATTACTGGCACGAAGAAGAATGGTACTGAATAGACCCTTTGCCGAATCTGTAGCGAGCCCGAAGTGCTTGATCACCATAAGTGAGTATACTATCGTTGTATCGATAAATTCATGGGCATCTTTGAGAGATGAAAAAATATATCAGCCATTTTGTTTCAAATTTAATCGACCAAGTAGGGAATTAACCTTCCTCCAGAGGTGTATTAAATTTAACCCACTGATTAGAGTCAGTCGATTAGCACTAATCAGGCTTTGTTGAGTAACGCAATCTAAGCATGGATTAAATTTTAATCGCTGATTAGCATGTCTAATCATGGATTAGTGCTAACGGAGTTTCAAACAACCGGGTCTAGAGCTCCAAAGCTCTAGGTACTTCTCTGGGGGTGGAGTCAGAAGAGGGGTAAGAGAGGGGTGGAGATTAAAAGTTCCCCCCCCGCCCCCCCCCCAACCCAACCCTTTGAGCCTAAAACTGAAAAATGCAATAAGGCAGAGAGCTGACATTTAAAGTTTCTTGCTTTCATTTGGGTTAACCACTAGTTATCATGTCACTGATACATACCAATAGGTACAAGCTTGTTTTTCAAAATCAAGATTAATATCATTAATTAGATGATTTCAAAATTCTGCTTCCTATTCCCCCTTTTTGTTTGGAAGAACTGACATTATTGCAAGATAAGAACTATAAATCAAAGGAAAATCTCGACTTTTATCGCACGTAAACTCTTCCTTTCAAAAAACATGCTGTACGTACCAGGTTTGCTGTGTCGGAAATGGCAATATGGCCGGTGGCATAAACCATGAACAAAGAAAGGGCAGTTTGTGCTCCGAAAATATCCAGCTGTGGGGAACATTGTTGCGAAAAGGCTTCAATTAAGTTATTTCGAAGATAACATTCCACATTACTTGAGGAAACAGAAGAAAGGGACACTGTTTACATCGAAAGTGTCTGTTCCATGCTCGATGGCAGACGTTTCACAAAACAACCTTGGTAGCCAAGCATTGGCAGCCAGGCCAGGCTGCTAATGTCAATGGCGGGCAGTATTTGACATTTGTGACAGATGAACGTGGAAGTTTTAGCTCGCGTTCGGCCTCCAAAACGGGGAGAGAACTTTTCTCTCAATCTTTCTGGGACTCGTGTACAAGCAGGCGATGGAACTGGTCACATTTTCAGTGCGGTACACAAGTCTGAGTCACTGACTTACGATATATTTAGAGATGCATTTTCCTCCCTTGTGGACCTCTTGGTTTCTGGTTACAATGTCTGTGTACTGGTTTTTGGCGAAACAGGCTCGGGAAAGTCTTACTCTGTTGCCGGAGAGAAAACTTCAAAGGCAGGATTAGTTCCTTTGATGATAAACGCCGTGTTCACGCGAATAAAAAATGAGAGATCGGCAAGAAGAGATTTAAGGGTGCAAAGAAATGACCTTAACGACGGAGTTGTTTACGTGCAGTTATACGAAGTTTACAATGAGAAAGTAAGAGATCTCCTTGTGCTTCCTCATGAGGGTAAGTGCTGAAATCTTAGTGATGTCTGATGATCTGAAGGCTCTTGCAGCGTGAAAGATTTGCAGCCCAGAAGTAGTTGACTGGGTTAAGTGATACAGTGGTCCAACTCTTCGCTTATGAACCTCTTGACCACCAGAGTGGGGTTGGAGAAGGAAATTATAACTTCCATTTCCCACCCCTTCCCTCCACCAACACAGTTACCCACATATACTCTAAGTTAAGACCAAATCCACCCTGATGGGTAATCCCTTTAGTGGATAATCCTGACCAGCACTGGTATTTAACGGCAGCAGAGTTACCGGTAGCTCAGTCAGTAGAGCGCTTGACTCCAGAGCAGGAGGTCGTGTGTTCCCAGGGCTGGACCGACACTCAGTGTCTTAAAATAGCCTAGAAATGAAATGAAGGTACTCCCTTTGCACTGCAAGCAGCTAGACCTTCGTCTGGCACGGATGACCACTTAAAATGGCAGTCCCATCTCCAGTTGGTGACGTAAAAATAGTGTCCCCAATTAGTACTTTATTGCTAAATACTCTGACAATGAAATTAAGTGCCTTTTTGTATGATCAAGTTAGATTGTAAAAGACCCTGGTTAGCTTTTCTCAAAAGACCCGGAAACATTTCAGACCCATAACAGGCTGGAAAGCTGTTATGCTTGTATTCAAGAAGTAGCCTGTAAAAACAGCTGACATTTAAATGTGCTTTCACTGGTTCCCTTGTGAGCTGGAAGAACTAGTGGTGACATTGTGAAGTGTCTGCTGTTTACTCAGGCTACCAAGAAAGAGGTTCAAGTAGTTTTGTAGACATCCTTGCATAATTATTATAATACCGGTAAGATGTAGACTTTGATGTGAATATTTGATGTTGGTCCCGAAAGTTCACCAAGACAGGCCCCCGTGAACTGAGTGAGATTTCTTACACCTTAGCCTAGCACTTGGTTACCGGGAACTTTGACTCATAAATACTGTAAAATGCAGTGTTAAATGTGGTCTAGTACAGGCTTAAGTTTCTCAGGATCCCATGGGATGGCACACACACCCACATCAGCCCAGTGAAAATGTCACTCAGTAGTAGGCAAGGTAACTGCTGTAGTTGGCAGAAAGGGCTTCTGATTGTGTAGATCTCACTTAGCATTATCAAGTTTGCAACTGTAAGTATTGATCTTCACGATGATCCACAAAATTGATTGAGTAGCTGTTTTTTCCTCTGAATCAGATTTTATACAAATTACATGTAAAGCTGAAGAATTAGTGTGCAGAATACCTGTAACTTTACCTTGTGTTCTATCAATGCACTTTCTTTGGAACTTCAGGTGGCTTATTAATCAACATTATTTTTAATAATTTTTCCAGAAAGACACATTGATGTACATGAGGATGGACGAAATGGAGTCTATTTGCAAAATGCTACTTATAAGAGAACTGCTGATGCTGCAGAATGCACCAGCTTGTTTCGTCAAGGATGGGCAAACAGAACAAAAGGGCCGATTGATTATGAAACTAGGGCTGCTGTGTTCTTTTCTCTTGACCTTTCTATGGTAAGGATAGCAGCAAAATGGATAGCAAGATCTGTGTAACTGTAAAGCATAATATGACAATAAGAAGGTGTGCTTCAGTAGATGTGTTGAACTTTGCAGATCAAAGACTGCAAATCCTTAGCTGTACGTGTAAATATGATAATTATATAACCAGGTATAAAAAGGCACATTAATTTGTAGTACATGAAATTTTAAATTGATCAGGGAAAAATATTTCCAAGACACTTTCTAAACCTCCTCAATGCAATCCAACATCCTAGCCCTGTGTTAATTAGTTAGAACAGGATACTGGTTCCTGGATTCCAGATTCTGTAGCAGCATGAGATCTAGTGCTGGCAAGTACTTGACTTGTATATACATGTAGGCTTGGAAGGACAGAGCTCTGGAGTGTTTAAAAATTGATACTTTCCAACTACGATTGTTGCTGCTTAATAGAAGACTATTATGACCTCTCAAGGAGCCATCTGAATAACTTTGGCTTTGCCGCACTAGCACCAAGTTCATTCCTTCTAAGCAACACAATTTTTACACTGCACTGGACTGAGGTCAGAATCGGGGATAGGAATGTTTTGTGTTGTTTCAGCACATTTATCCTTAGTGGTACTCCCCTATGATGGGTTTCTGTTTGAGTTCTCCACTTCCAGTCTATCTTCTATAATTAATGATCATAAAACATTCAGCTGTAGACATAGTTTTGACTGACCCTCAGTTGGTTGGGTATGTAATTATTCACTTTATTCCAAAGCCACACAATGGTGTCTGGTGACACTATAATTATGTGTGGCAAAGTATAAACTGTTATTAAAATAAAAAAAAAAGGTATACAGTATTTTTTTATTATTTTACTATACAGATTCCAAAAGATAGTCAGGATCCTTTCACTTCTCGGTTTCTAGTGGTTGACCTGCCTGGTGCAGAGAAGCTGTCTGAAGACCCAACCCAACTTCGAATGAGAGAAGGCCCTACACTAAACAGATCTATTGTTGCATTTGGAAATCTTGTAGCAAAACTAGCAGCCTCACCAAAGTCCACCAGGGTAATAAATTATGGGTAAGTTTAAAAAACCATACAGTTTATATTAAATTGTACTTTTAGGGCAAAATTTTTGAAATTGCAGAATAATCTACATTGTACATGTACATTGTGTAACTATGCTGATGCTTCACCCTGCTAGTAGTAGCTGTGCATGTAGTCTTATGAAGTCAAGTTAGTGATGTTAACAGTTGCTGTGGCCTTAAGTCAAGCATTCTACTATTGCAATATTAATAAAATTAATAATATAAATAATAATAACAATAATAATAATAATCATAATAATCATAATAATAATCATAATAAAACTGGCATCTCTTTAATTGTTTTCTCATAAAACTTTCCTTCCCAGTAGATGCTAAAGTAAAAATGTCAAGAAGTCCAGATTTCGTTTTGCAAAATCCTAAGTTTATTACAATGTATGGTACGCCATACATAATGTTCTTTGCAACGTTTCTATCAGAGGTTTTCATTTGAATGGTAACACTATCAGACTTTATCCTCAGATGAAAAAGAGTAAACGTATCATCAATTCTCACTATGACTTGTAAGTAAAAGGATTGATTCCAACAGACATTGTATTATTATAATACAATTTATTTTCTAAGTACTATTTTGAAATTAGTATCATTTTATGTGTCAGGGAATCCAAGGTCACATTATTATTGAAGGATGCTCTTGGTGGAAACTGTAAAACTAAAGCGCTTGTTACCCTACACCCTTCTGATACATTGGGGCTTGCCAGTGTCCTCAGAACAGCAGGGCAACTTGCACAAGTTCAAAACTATCCAATTGTAAATGACTTCATGGCTAAGGTACTCTATATAAGTGATATGTTTATTTGTTTATTAATTTTTTAGATACAGGGGTTAACACCCAAATTAATATAACCCTTCCCTTTACAGTATATTCCCCTAAGGCTTGATGCTTTTGAGTGAGTGCAGGGATCTATATATTAGAGATAACAGACTGCTGATATTTTCTGTGATCATATAAGTAAAAGCCAAAGAGAGTTATATACGTGGAAATTTGAAAAGAAATCCATGATATCCTTGTGAAAAAACCTAATACTTGGACAATACAGAGCATCTCCATGGAGAAAATCATAGTGTAAATGTTTCGTTGACCCTTGGAAGTGTTGTATAACTTTCTTTTTTTTTTAATTTGATCTAGTAAAGAATGGAGCTTAATCTGTTAAATACTGTAGCTGCTCTTAATACAATGTAGTTTCTATGTGTACCTTGAAATTTATGCATTGTTTAAATTTTAGCTGGAGTAGTTTGGAATTCTAGAGGAATGCCAGCAGTAATACAGGGCACGATCCATTCAACCAAAATTCAGACCGGTCCGACCAGGAAAAGAGGACCACCTCAAAAGGTGGACCAGTTTTTTCCAAACTTTTCCGGTTGGACCGAACAGATCCATTGAGTTTTGGACCGAAATTTCCGGAAATTTTGGTTGAATGGATTGCGCCCACAGTGTACTAATTTCTTCCAATGTAATTCTGGTGAGAGTACTGGAACAAATTTAACTTATTATGTACTGATATATTGGCATGGATCCATGTACAGGAGCTTTTGTGCCAGTTTAGATCGCTGATCATGAAACTTGAAGATGATGCAAGGCTAACAGGAGGATCAAAGAATATGGCATCAGGAGAGCATCAAACCAGGGCACAAGAGCTGAAGAACCAAATGGCACAACTGACCCAGGAAAATGTAATCATCTCCTAATACTAGAAACTAAAACGATATTGTTAGCCTGCAAGCAAGCTCTCCATTTGGAGAATATCGTCGCATTCTCTCGTGTCTTGCATCGCTCTCCTAAACAGGAGAGCTTGCTCGCAGGCTACAATATTGTTAATTTTCAGCACAGTCATTCTTACATGGAGAGTATTCATTATGTAGAGCTAGCAGAGCAGTTAATTTTTTTACTGACCACAAGATACAACAATGTATTTCATCCACACCAGAAAATTGTCTTAAGTTACAGCTTCATAAAAATGTAGGAACCCAGGTTTGCATATTTTTAATAATTTTTTTTCACCTCAAAATTGTTCTTGATCAGAAAAAAAAAAGTTTTGGTGGATTAACTGTGGCTCAGAAAAGTGGGTAATTTACAGCTAATGTATATTGTTACCACGTCTTATGTTTTAGTTTCAGCTGCAGGAGAAGAATGAACAGCTGTATACAAGGTTGGAAGAGATGCAGACAAGATACAGTGAACTTATGAATTCCAAGACTCAGCTGTCCTCAAAACTGATCACCAGTGAAGAAGAAAAGCTACGGGTTAGTCTTGTTGTAACAAGACATTAATAAATAAAATAGATAAAATAAATAAATATTTACAGGCAGCTCATCCACTTAGTGGTTCTTCATCCTCTATTCCTGTTCAAATTGGAAACGTTTTTTGTTGCTGAATTTTGCTAGATGTCTAAAGTAGATCCTCTCATCCACTTGAATACCAGGGGTCCCAAAGAAACAGGGATTTTGTTGCACTTGGTGTTTTCAGCACCAATAAAATTTGGTAGGAAAAAATCCACAGCTGCATGTATGTCCCTGCAGTTGGAGGATGTCATAGAATTGTATTACTTAACCCGGAAAGCAGAGACGAACAATTTATGGTAAATAGCTACAAGTAAACAAAACAACTGAGACAGTGGAATTAGTGTGTAGGAGAGTGAAGTGGTCCACTATCTATTTCACGATTTAAAGGATGATCACTCTAAGGGGTTTTTGATTGTACTACACTTTAATTAAGTCCATAGCTTTTTTTCACCAAACAGATTTGTTTTTCATTCATTTTGTTAAGCAATAGCTTTCTAATTTTTGTGATTACCCTAATAAACATGGACATCTAGATCTTACATTGTAGCCAAGTGCACATTTTTGTGTGAGGCAAGCAAGTTTCACCACCAAGCCTTGTTTTGAAATAATGAGGATTTGTAGAGGTTTAAATGAATTCCCAGAGCGTACGTGTTTGCACAAAGAAAGCATTACGAAGGAATCTGTTTTAACACAGGGGTCTTGGTGGTAAAATTATTTTGCTTGTTGCGTATAAATTTTGTGTAAGGCGTATTCTTAAGGAGAAACTGCTTGAAGATTGATTTTGATTGATTTTATTTTTCTATTTAAAAACGTTTTGCCACTCTGGTGGTTTTTGTAATTTTTTATTGTCATCAGATCTCAAAGACCTTGGTTGATGTTCAGTTAGAAAACAACCGAATCCAGGAGGACGCAGAAGCAACAAATTTTGATCTTGGTAACAAGGTATCAGTTGTACAATTATCTCTGTCTGCGTTTCAAATGATGGCTCATATGCACGAATGCTTTTGTTAGCCACAACGAGAATGTAGAAGGAAATTTAATATAGTTGACAAAAAGGGAAATACGTTTGTTGAGACAACTGTCTCGTTTCTGGTTTAGCTTTAGGTAAACTGAGTCTGTCAGTTGAAGAAAAAAACATTGCGAGGCTATGTTCAGTACACTAAAATCTTCAAACTTCTCTGTGAATATAGTCTGCGTAGCTGGCGTCTTTTTTTTGTTTTTTCTCTTTCTGTTTCGACCTCGGTACACCTTTCGAGAGGCTGTAACTCTTACTTTGCGAACCACAAAAAAAAAACACATCAAAAACGACCAGCTACGCAGGCTAGTGTGAATAGAGCGAAATACTGAACGGTCCCGTGTGAACGAAGTGTTCGGTCAAATTTGTCAGCCGTTCAAAAATTCGTCCGGTGCCGTGTGAGCGCAGCCTCACTAAATTGGTACAGAATGAAAAAGTCCTCGTTAGAAATATAAGGAATCAACATGGTTTGATGTATAAAAAGGAGGAGAGCATCTTTCCCAGAAAATTTCAGTACCCTGAATTTATGTGAGTAATATTAGTTGACAAAATTGGCTCAAAATAGGACGCAACTGAAAAAAAAAATTAGAGTTAAGGTGCTTTCCCGAGTTTTCGGTAGAGAAAATAACTAAAACCTGCATTCTGGAACCTGCAGAAAGGAAAGTTGCCAGGAAAGGTTTTCTAGCCTACAAAAATGTGAGTAGTATTAATTGCACTGAATTATCCTATAAACTGGAACTTAAGGTAGTTGTCTAGTCGAGAGTATTTATTTGAAAGAGGAAGCGACCAAACCGTTTGTTGAACAGAAATGTCAGTAGTATTAATCGTCACAACTCGGCCCAAAATGGGAAGTTACTGGGAAAGATTGTGTTGAAGCAGTGCCCAGTACTTGTGAGACAAATAATTTAAACCGATACATTTACGCTAGAGCGATTTTGGTGTGACGTTGAAAAATGGTTTCGGTAAGTGTTCCTCATTTGTTTTATCAGCCAATGGATGAAAAGGTCAAAACGTTGACTCTTTATTTTCCCGCCAGAGAAAACCCTAATATGGAGATGGCATTGTTCGATTGGCCAATTGTGTTGCAGTATGACATAACAGGGAAGCACCGATTGATTTCTAGAAAGGTCTCAGGCAGGAACCTTTTTCAGCCGAGCGTTCGCTTAACCAACCAAAAACCTCGCGCGTTTATATCCGTTCGATAAACCAATCAAATCGCTCTATTTCCGTTCGTTTGTTGTTTCTGTATTGTTCGCACGTTGTCATTTCAAGGTCATACGAAAATCCCTCTATTGCAAGGAACTTTAAAAAGGTCAGTAGTATACAATGCATGGAATTTCGCCAGAAAGGGAAGGAAGTACAGAAAACCGTCCCCCAACCCCTAAGAAGGTTTGATACTTATCCCTAGACTAGACTCGGTAAGGTTGAAACCAAGACGGCCGCCTGTAAGGGTAGGTGCTTGATCCTGACGATCTTACGGAAATTTAAGAAAATGTCAGTGAACAGTCTACAATTCCAATGAAACCTCATTTAGTCCTGAAGTACTCTTGCCTGATGCCGGTTATTTTTCACAATATTAAAAAAGTGCTAGCTCTACAACAGGTCTAAATCTGTGTGTGGCCAGCACATGCGGTGTCTAAAGTACTAAACCCACCAACAAAGTTACTACCACATTTTACAAGGCCAGAATTTTTATTTTTGTAGGTACTTGCTCTTGAAAATAACGTCATGGAGTTGCAGATGTTTTTGGATAATGCCCAGGCGGACCTGGCAACAGCCAGAGAGCAACTGGACAGCATGGAAACAGAACATAAAGAACTAGCAAATGAATACATTGCTTTAAAAACCAGCCATGTTCAGCTGACGGCTGATTTCCAGAAAGAGGTAGGCACCCCAACAACTTTTTGCGCAGTACTTTGTTTTAACTTTGTACTGAATTCTCAGATTTTCATGACCAGCGTGACAGACATGTCCACGACAGTCTACAACGTGAAACATAATGTTTTTGTCTTTTAAAGGTGGCTAAAAATGAAGAACTCGGGCTGGAACTCGTCACCTTACTTAACACCAAGGAAAAGCTGCAACATGACAAAGAAGCTGTGGAACTTGAAAAAATGCAGGTAAATATATCAAATGATGCACTTTTATGATTTACAGTAAGGCTCCAAATTCTGATGAGTGCTTATGTGTAAAGCCCTGGCTAAACGTATATGCTCACGTTTTAGCAATATTTCTAATGCAGTTAAATGAAATTTAACACACGATTTAGCAAAGACGACGCGATGAAAGCGACGACGTCGCACCGAATCTTACAACCGACGTTACCGAGACTTGGTTAATAGCAAAACGCGTTCTCATTTGATGTTACGTTGCTTTTGCCATATCCGGCGTCAATTGTTTTGACACATGGCGCGTCCTATGTAGTCGTCCAATTGGGAGTTATAACGGAAGTGGACTTGTGCAATGGATTTTTTTCAAGTTTTCGAGCAAATCGCCTCTATAAGAGAAAAGACACTTCGCAATATAAATTTGGTGAAATACCTCACATTTAGCTGACGTGCGCCACTCATTAACGCGTTTGTTTATTAAGCTCCCTCATATTCAAATGAGGTCTCCTTCTGCATGTAACAGCACAACAACAACTGACCGAATCAGACAATCAAATTTCGTTTGGAGTTTCTTTCTTTCTCCCTTTCTCTCATTTATTTATTTATTTATTTATTTATTATTCTGAAGTTAGAACTTTACTCTTGCAACTGAGAAAGAACCCTAAGTTTTGATTTTTTTCACGGGAATCGTTTTAACTGTACTTTTAATGACGTTCAGTCAATTTGATTGAGGTCAAAGGTATGAAATGAGTGAATTATAACGTCATCCAGCTAACGCGTATTCGATCCTTCACTAACCCAGTTATTTTCCCTTCAAGGTTTTTGTCTGTCTATTCATGGTTCAGTCCCTAGAGAGCAAAGTCTTCTCTGAGGGGTTACACTACTACACTACACTATTACACTACTAAGGTGATCACACACGAGACGATTTGCCACGACGATATTTAGAGCACCAATTTTAGCACTATTTTGTATCCTCGGAAACTCAGGGGCGGTCAGTCGGGTCGGAAGAAAACGCGGCGAAAGTTTTCAATTTTTTTTTACACCCGACTGACCACCCCTGGGTCTCCAAGGATGCGCTTTTAAAGACAAAGACTAAACGCGTAGGTGGTAAATTGTAGGACACATTTCTATCAGATCTGCTGTTTTTCACCATTTTGACTAGTTTATGTATTCAAATGTCTGCCAGGTTATTGTTTTGAGGACGTTTGCGACCGAACAGTTGTTTTTCCCCATTTTGGTCACATTTCCACTAACTGCTTACGTAACATCTTTCCTCAGGAGTACTATGATCAACTGAGAAGAATAGCCAGCAAATTTTCCAGAGGTTCTTTACGCGAAAAGGTAAGCTGGCTGTAACTAAGCATCCCGTTTTTACACCAGTCGACGTCTCATACGTTAATTGCGCTTATTAACGTTTCTAACATGAAAACCGCCATTATGTATCACTTGGGGTTAAAGTCCACACAAAATATACCTAGCAGTGAAATTGGTTTTGGAGATAAATACCGTAAATGACCTAATAAACGCCCACTTCCAGATAAACGCCTCTTAACGAATAGACATCCCCTCCACACGCTGTTAAAATTGTGTTAGTCGCCCCTCTCTAATAAACGCCCCTTGTCTAACAGACGCACCCTATGACAGTTACTCCAAAATAGTAGGAATTAGCAAAAGGGAGCAAACCCTTTTCTTGCTTGATTAACAAGGCTCTGCGTATTTCATCTTCCTCAATGTCACGTTCAAAGTAAGGATAGACTAACGATGGCAACACAATAATCCTGAGCGAGGACTCTGACATCGTTGGTGGGATTTGAAAGAGCGATATGGATCTCTAGATGGTCTAGACGTATCAATTGTTGGAGTGGATATTCCGCTATTAATTATTTTTTGAACTCTCTCGATATTTAATATATTTGCCAAAAGCATATTAGTTTTGTTGAGGTTGTTGCAGTTATAAGAATAAATACCCTTCTCTTTTAAACGCCTCCTAACTATCAACCGCCCCCGCTTGGACCCCTAAAATTAAATAGACCCCCCGTGGCGTTTATTAGGTAATTTGCGGTATTCTCTACACCAAAAACGGTTTTTGAGAACTGATACCCGAAATCCGTTGATCGCGAGGGCTTCGTTGGCTGTTAGTTGAAGGTTGGGCCGGGTTGTTCAAAGCAGTGTTAAGTTAACCTAGGGTTAGTGCGAAACTTGAATTCAGATATCAAAGTTTACAAAGAAAGATCAGTTTTATTGTCTTTCTCTACAGTTTGATGGTTGGATGGCCTAAAAAGAATAGAGAAAATAATTCCAGAAAATTCTTTTGAACAAAAGAAAAAGAAACCGGGGTTAAAATTTAAGCCTGGGTTAGCGCTAATCGGCCTTCGAACAACTGGGCCCAGACACCAGTTAGTCTCACTAGTGCATGTGGGGAATACCGTGGGGAAAGTGAATGCAATTAAATTAGTGTTTGTATAATGTAGGATGACTTGTCCAGAAGTGTGCTAAACTTACAGTCAGAAAAACTTGAACTGGAAAAACAGGTATAGTGGACAAACAATTTTATATGGACTTTAGTTTTTCTCCTTTGGTCATGCGGGCAGTAGCCTCCCACGCAGACATTTTCAGGGCTTCGTCACGCGTCTCGTTATGCTATGCGGGCAACATCTCTGAACAGTAATATACTTACAACAGACAGTTGTAACGTACATGATTTGGATGTAAAAACGGCCATTACCATAAGCATTTTCACGGAGGTTAGACAGGGTCGCAGAACAAGCTCGGGTCCCTTTACATGTACTTAAAACGACACAAGAATACAAAGCACTGCATAGTTTAGTTTATTGCTCCCACCAAAAAAAACAACAACAACAAGATAAGGCGATTTTTTCCGGTGTTCACATTTCCGTGTGAACCCTATTAGTCGTTCCGTTACGTAATATTACTCGATGTTTCACCAAGCGCTTCTGCCATTACAAAATCTCAGTGAATTTATTGTGATATGTTTTTAATATTGTTTACTGACTGTTATCTTCACATTAATGCAGAGAAAAAAAAACCTGAAATTAAAATTGACAGCTCAAAAAGTGGCCAATTTTGTTTGGTATTGTGAATGTTAAGGTCTACGTTTGATTTTAACTTGAGCTCTCGTTCTTATTTAGTTACTTCAAAACACTCAACAACGTGAAGGCAGAGTTGAAGTGCTAAGAGGACAGCATCAAAGAGAATTAGTCAAGCTCGAAGATAGAATGTAAGGCTCGAAACAGACACCGAAGTTTACATGAGCCGAGCCTAATTCGAATTAAGGTTGACCTAAATTATTTAGACCGACTGGACTGACTTAGGGGCTGTTTGCATGGAGGTTGGAAGATCCTAGAAGATGGAATAACTTTACTTTGGGTTTACGTGCAGAAATTTCGGCCCGTGAGTTGTCTAAGTAGAGAAGGTTAGAGAGGGAATTAAGAATGGCGGACGCAAAATCAAAAATGCAAATTGGGTCCTTCTGCTCTCTTTACTGGCGTAAATCACTACCTTTCAGCTGAATTAACACAATAATCTGCTCGTGGATTAACTCCAAACGAAATGGTCGGCCTTTACTGCCGTAATTAGCCACTGAACGACCCGCCGACATTTTTGTCGCGTTTGTCCCTAGTACTAGGATCTTCATAGCGAAAGCAGATTGCATGGTCCTAGGATCTTCCTAGAGCTAGGATCTTCCTACCTCTCAGCTAGGAAGATCCTAGTACTAGGAAGATCCTAGCGCTAGGGACAAGTACAACCCTTTGCATGTAAACTGAATACAGAAAATATATGGCGCTAGGATGATCCGCCCTCTAGGATCTTCCTTGTACTAAGATCTCCCTCCCATCATGTAAACAGCCCGTTAGACGTCGATCTTAATTCAGCCGAACCAAACTCAAAAGGAGAAAAATGTTCACTTAAGGTGGCTCGACTGGATTTTTTGGGGGGAATACCTCCCACGTTTGAGCATTAACTACGTCGGCATGAGTAAAGATATGGGAAAAAGGTTACCACAACTGTATTATATAAAGATGACAATTTCTTATGATCTGGGTTTTATTGCAATCGGAGTCCCCATGGCAACGTAATGACGCCATTACGCTTTTTATTTATCTTTGTGTTTCTCTGTACCAGGAGTGTTTTGAAGAAATCGCTTAGCGGAGTATGTACCTGCCATAATTGCCTCCATTATGGCAAAGTTTCAACAAATTCTACGAGAGCGTTTTCGAAATATTTTGACACGCAGTTTTAACAATCATAAAAACAGTGAAATAGCATGCTATCCATACAATTCGCTAATATTTTAAGAAACTGATAATGTTTGGAAACGCAGCTTCATCCCATAGTGGTTTGATTCCATTGAAAACTGCATACAAAAAAGAGGGGAATTGCTCTGAGCGATCGCGAGTAAGAAGAATTTTATTGACTTGCATTCATCTGCTTTTGTTATAGTTTTTGGACGTAATTTGGTCCATGCCAACAAATTTCGCATTTTTCAAAAAACCGCTCGATAAATTTTTTTATAAGTTCGACAATGTGGAGACCAATTGTCAATAAATATTCCCTGCAAGTTTCAAGAACATTGAAAACAGGGAAGGCTTTTAAATAGGGCCTCAAATATAACCACTTTTTCCCCCAGATTTTGTGTTTACAACTGAGCGTCCTCATTATTCACTGGCATTGTTTTCAAGTTTCATATGCACGTGCACAACTAGCAAAAGATATAAATTTGCATCAAAAAGAACTCTCGATTACTTTCCAAAGAAATACTCGGAATATGCTAATAATTGGCTTGTGTCACCGACAGCAGTGAGAGCCGAAACGATGGACGTCACTGCTCATCGTGTAGGATGCAATACTTAATTATGTTACTCGAGTTATAACATCACAGGAACTCTTACAAAGAATTGCTCTGATGTTATAATGTATCACTAATCTCTTTACCCGGTAATTAGCATATTCCGGAGATATAACCGAGGGTCCTTTTTTATGCAAATTCTATCTTTTTGCTAAATGTGCACGTGTATATGAAACTTGAAAACAATGCCAGTAAATAATGAGGACGCTCACTTGTAAACACAAAATCTGGGGGAAAAAGTGGTTATATTTGAGGCCCTATTTAAAAGCCTTCCCTGTTTTCAATGTTCTTGAAACTTGCAGGGAATATTTATTGACAATTGGTCTCTAGATTGTCGAATTTATAAAGAAATTTATCGAGCGGTTTTTTGAAAAATGCGAAGTTTGTAGGCATGGACCAAATTACGTCCAAAAACTATAACAAAAGCAGCTGAATGCAAGTCAATAAAATTCTTCTTACTCGCGATCGCTCAGAGCAATTTCCCTCTTTTTTTGAATGCAGTTTTCAATGGAATCAAACCACTATGGGATGAAGCTGCGTTTCCAAACATTATCAGTTTCTTAAAATATTAGCGAATTGTATGGATAGCATGCTATTTCACTGTTTTTATGATTGTTAAAACTGCGTGTCAAAATATTTCGAAAACGCTCTCGTAGAATTTGTTGAAACTTTGCCATAATGGAGGCAATTATGGCAGGTACATACTCCGTTAAGCGATTTCTTCAAAACACTCCTGGTACAGAGAAACACAAAGATAAATAAAAAGCGTAATGGCGTCATTACGTTGCCATGGTGACTCCGATTGCAATAAAACCCAGATCATAAGAAATTTTCATCTTTATATAATACAGTTGTGGTAACCTTTTTCCCATATGTTTACTCATGCCGACGTAGTTAAAGCTCCAACGTGGGAGGTATCCCCCCAAAAAAATCCAGTCGAGCCACCTTAAGTCAAACTGCTTGTAAAGTACGTTGTAATAATTTGTACATTGGGTTCGGCACATGAAAGTTCGGCGTCTGAATCAAAGCCGGCCCAGTCGCTCTAAAGTCGAAATGTGGCTTTCGCAAAGCGCCCCTTTCTGGTTTTTCATGCTCAAAGGTATAACCTGCTGATAGGAACTCTGTTACAGTATTGCTAAGTCCGATTTTGACACGATCGTGTGGAAAAAAAAATCATTCAATCAGACAATCATTTCGGGCAACTTGCCACACTTCGTCTCCGACGACGTTTCGATCTTCCACAGCTGATTTTATAGCTAAATAATTTACAACCCAACGTCTTAAGAAAGTTGATCAATATAGGTTTTATTTGGTCACTCAACATGAGAGTAGCCTTGCCTTGGAACCCAGAGAAGTAAGTCACTCTGTGATTCATTCTTGCTTCGTCAGCAGTGATCAAGAATGGAAGCACCCTTGTGAAAGGCGGGTTTTTAGGGCGATCGGATAGAACTTTAAGTCTATTTATGAGCTGGTTTCCCTATAATCGTCCATTTGCCTCGATCTTCTTATTCATACCAAGAAAAAAATTTAAAGCGCTTCAGACGACTGTATAAAAACCAGGCTTAATAGTTTAGAATTAATAATGGTTGGCATAGCATCAATATTAGAGACCATTAGATTCGAGGACGAGGACGACTACGACTACGAGATTTGACTTGAAGTTTTTTCGCGTCTTCTCAAAATATAGACTTCCCAGAAAGTTTCATTTTACCATTTTTCACTAGAAAAGTTAGCACCGTTATCTTTAGTGAAGGAGGTTACGCGCTCGATCGCAAAATGATAAAACTTCTAACATTTGACACTGATTTGATATCTTGTTTTCGCCACCACGACATTCGCGCGAAAACTCGCAGTAGGATGACGACGGCTACCACGTTTTCCCGCCAAAATCTAAAGCTTTCTATTATTTACAGATCCAAACTTAAAAAGGAACTACAAGAAGCAAAGGAGGCCTCCCGGGAATATCAACGAAAGCTTGCCCATCAGTCTGCGGTAGGTTAAACATTGATCAAAGTTTTATACCTAAATTATCTATTTTCTTTCTTTTTCTTTCCTTTTTTTTCTACGAAGAATAGCCTAACTTGGAAAGTGAAATATGAAAATAAAACTTTAGAAAATCGTATGGATTTATTAGATAAGCTTCGAAATTTGTAGGTCATCTAGAACTCTTTAGCCGTCCTCAAGTAATCGGAAATTTTTAGGCGATATTTGCTTCTCCCAACAGATATTTTACAGGGAGAAAATACTCGTTTGGTTCCTCTGAGTCTCCCTTGGCAAGTGCGTTTTGTTTTTCACAGAGTAGGTCTTCTGATAATACTTGAGAGATCTGTTTCTTAGGGCTTGATCATATGAGATGGGCCGGACGGATTTTCTGGACTCGTTAGCTTTGTCGAGATGGCTTTAATCCCAGTATTACGCCATCTTAAGGTGATTCCCTAGTTTTGCACTACGCGTCTCTTACTGCGTATAACGAGATGGCCGCCGTAAAAAAACGGATGTGAAGTAATATTATTAAAATGGAGTTGACTGAAAAGAAACGCTATTGGAATTTTTGCTTGCTGTTGTTTCTTGCCGAGGTGAGACTCAATGTGTTGGGAATGTGCATAACGTAAGCAGTACGCGTGTTGCTGAGTTCGACCTCCTCTCGGAGAACCTCGATAGTGGATGTTTAACTTGTGCTTACTCACTTTGATTTTCATTTAAACACTTTCTTTATCACATTGTGTCCTAAATGTGATATCTCGATGTAAATTCTGTAAAAACGGATTTTTTAATACTTTCTTCCCCCTTTCACATACATTCTATTTTGAAACTCGCCCCAGTCCTCTCTCAAAAATCGGAGAAAATGCGTTTGGTGCGCACTTTCTGCAGCTCTACCGCAAAAACGAGTACGGTGACCCCCATTTTTTATTTCATGATTTTAATAAGGACAGTGCTTTCTTTAGATGAGAAAAAAATTGGCACAAATCTATGTTCAGTTTTTTGGCAATTTTACTAAATTGTACGGATTGAGCCATCACTGGTCGAAAAGCGCGCGTCCAATTTTATTCTACTTTGGAGCGTAAAGTAAAAACAAGGGCATTAAAAGGCATTTTTCTGGTACGTAAGTGGATTAACAATACATTAAAGTCAAATTCTGTGTGATGTCACATGCATCATCGAAAAAATCTCTCCTTTTTGTCTAGTTTTGCGCTGCCCGCGGTTTTTGTAAAAGGGTCCTAAATAACCGTATTTGTCAGCATTGTGACGTCAAAACGAGCACGGTGACCCCCACTTTTTATTACGTTTTTATCATCTTCTTGACTTGTTACATCAGTGTACCAAGTTTTAGCTAAAATCTATGTTAGGTTCTTTTACTATGGAATCACCTTAATACCGGGATTCCAGCTAACTGGGCTGGATGGGTTGTCATGTAATCACAAAGTTAAGATTTGTTGCGTTTAGTTGACGCGCAGCGATCTTGGAAAGAAAGCCAAGCTGACAAACCCGGCTAGCCCTTATTCACCTTCACGCCTACAAATCTATGAGAAGGAAAGGACAAATTTCCTTGTGGACATCACGTGAGAGTTAAGAGGCTTCAATGATTTGTATACCTTTGGCCATGTTTCTGTTACCCACACATTGTGCTAAGGGTCATGTGTTTGTATCAAAGAGTGACGAGGGTCTCTGAATCAAAGGGGGTAGCCTTTGCTTTATACAGCTATTAACAGTGTGTGTCGACACAGACCAGGGGCCTGTTTCTCGAAAGTCCCGGTAACTTTTCGGGCCCGGAAAGCTGTTTAGTGTTTGTTATGTTTGCATTCAAGATCAAAGTTTCAATAATTTTGAAAATAATACAATGACACTATCAGTTAACGAAGAAAAATTAACTGGTTTGCGGGCTAGGAACTGTGCTGTTACTATTCAACGGGTTTTGATTTTAAAATTTGCCTTTACGCCCGAACAGTTTCCGGATCTTTCGAGAAACGGGCCTCAGCACCTCCAAATTCCCCATCATAGTCGAAATAGAGGAAAACCAAGAACTGCTCAGCTATAAATTAGTGTGTTTGTCACCTCATGTTAAAGGAACTGATTTCTGCTAACGGCGAGAGGCATCGTTTGTATGAAGAGAACAATAACTTGGATCTACGTTTAAAGGAGCTCAGTGCAGAATACACCAACAGATTACAGCAATACATTCATGATATAGCGGTAAGATTCATCTCTTAACACAGGTTCTTTCTTGTTAAGAAGCATTGTTCCTATTGGGAGGGGAGATGCTAGTAGAATGAAAAGTCATTTTCTAAACCGAAAAGTTGAATTGAACCTTACTAGTTTTTTTTATTCGTGGTATGTAAGTATGCGTGAGGTCAAGATGGCTTAATATTGGCCAAATGCCTTTTTTTGCGTTTTTATGAACCTTGACGAAGTCGAGGCCAGTAGAAACGCACAAACGGACGAGGCCAATTTTCGGCCATTTTGACCGAACAAGCTAGGTCGATAAAGGAATATTGTAAGGTCAAAAAGAGAACTTTTTACTTTTTACCCTCTCGGGTAACCAATAGGACACAGGAGTCACCTTTCCTTCCCCGCTCGCGGAATTGTTCTATGTAATATCAACCTTATTTCGCAGTTAACTTTCCTTCGCAAATTTATCTTAAGGTATTCTGTGGACAAGCCAGTCAAAAGCAGCTCTCTGTGGGGTCATTACAATCTTACATAGATGTCATGGTAAGACAAATAAGAGAATCGCACGAGAAAAAGGAAGAAGCTTTGGAAACCAGAATACGAGAACTAAAAGCTGTAGTCAAGGAAATGGTACAGAAAAATGAGAAACTCTCGTCGGCCTACAGGTTTGTGAAGTTCTCGCCCCGTTTTTTCAAACGTTCGTTTGAGCTATCGGCGAGATAAACAGCTATCCCGTGGTTAAGTATCAGCGAAACTCATGCTTTTTAAAACCACCGAACAGAGATTTATTCGCTAGATAACGTTATCCACCTTTTGAAAAACGGAGGCCGGCTGGCTTGCAAAGTGTGTCCTAAGGGAATATTGTTCTTGGGTGTCGTGAAACGTCACCTAAAGCATGAAACGGGCGCCAAAGTCCGAAAACTCCAGCGTGACTGGTTTTATTAATGCATGTTTTTAATTAGCCTGGAGTGAAATCATCAAATCCGAGAATCTATGACCCGTTTGGTTACCAGTCCAGATGCTCTACCATTGAGCTACAGGAAACAAGAGGAAACTTAGGCCACTGAGATTCCTGCCCCCAACCTCCACCCTCCACCCTCCACCCTCCCTTTACCAAATTTAACACTGACTTCTCACTGAGTACAAACTATTGGGTGAAGGGAAGGGTACGTGCGCGGCAGTTCACTAACAATATTTACATTCGACCTCTGTTAGAAGGCTTGTTTCCTGTCAAATGTACTTTTGCATGCCAGTCATCTTAACACAGTGTTCTCTATTTTTTTTTTTAGCATGCACTCCTTTGATTAATGGATCCTTTTGTGCATGGATGTTATTGTGTTGCATCATTTGTTTACCTCCTCTCTTTCTTTATTATTATCAGAATAATGAGATTTGACATGGAAAGCAAAGAAGGACGGGACGTTTCACAGGCAGACCAACCTGATTTGTTCCTGCCGTCTGAGAGTGAATTGCAAATGGCACAGGTTGGTGATGTATTCGATTACATACATATAATGACCGGCGGGATAGAAAGGCATCGGAAGTGCGATTACACGCGAGATAGGTGCCTAAATCATGCTCAGTAAATTGGGTGTACTTCCGTTAAGGTTGGAACACACAAGGCGACATCAAGCTGCAACACGTCGCGGGGACGAATAACAAATAAAGTACAGGTCAGGCGGCAAGTTGCTGCAATAGGTCACGGCTGCACGTTGCAGCAACAAATCGCTTTTCTGTCTTTGAAAACATAGAAGAAGCTCTGCTCTTGCTCTTTGTGTGTATATTCTCTAGCTTTTAGATTTACCAACAGACATTAGCAATTGTAGGTACTCTATAGTCAGCCGGCAGCTTTTAGCAAAAAGGTCTCTTGTATTTTACTTAACAGAGTCGTGAAATTGCGAAACTTCACTCTGATCTTAGAGAATTACAACAGAAAAACCAAGATCTCAAGCTAAAGGTAAAATCATTGAATGTGTAATAGGCCCCATCCCTCAAATAAACGCCTCCTTGCGCTTTCAAGTTTGTGTTAGACGCCCCTCTCAGCTAATGAACGCCCCCTGCCTAATAGACACCCCGCATGACAATTACTTTAAAATACTACAAAAAGAATAAAAAGGAGCCAAATTGATCAATTTATTTCGTTTCTTGCTTGATTAATAAAGCTTTGTTGTTGCATCTTGTTCAGTTTCAAGTTCAAAGCAAGAATTTTGACGTCAAAATCAGTATTTACGTATTGATTGCACGATTCTTTCTCAGTTGGCTGCTGGTGCGTCACACTCTTCTTCAAACGAGCAGGACAAAGATCAACAGTAAGCCACGTTTCACGTTTGCGTACTGCACGGTTTGAATCAGCAAGACGTTCGGCATAACTAAAGCCAAAAGGAAATCTTAAGTACGACCTTTTTCTATTCTTTGGGTGAAAAAGGCAAACAGCTTTACAGTTCGACTGCTTGTCGGTAATCAAGTCAGAGTTAAACCACACTCAACCCTTTTGGCTATTTTTCCACTCCTAAACAAAATATTGGAAAAAGAGACAGTAAGCAAAATATCCTGTTGAGAGTGTACATTACAGTACAATGGAACCCGGTTGATACGGACAGCGACGGGACATGCCATAGTGTCCGTATTGACCGGGTGTCCGTAGTAAGCAGGTTAATTTGAGAGAAGATATTTGAGCTTTTTTTCGTCGGGACAAACGAAACTACCCGTTATATACGGGTGTCCGTAGAGCGTGGTTCCACTGTACCAAGTTTGTCAACAACTACATTAGGGAGAATGTGCCATCGTAACAAAATTTTAGTAATCAACTTTAAAACGTTTATCATTTCTAGGAAAGTATCAACACAAAACATTGAATAAGAAACTAAATTTGCCTTCGGTTCTTTCAGTTCGTTGCCTGCCGGACAAGCCACTGTGGAGATGGGTTGGGGATACCTCAGGAAACAGCTCCGAGAGTTTACTTTAAATACCCAGGTACTATAGTTCTTTCCTGACGAATGTCTTTAATGGTTTCTTGGAAAAGTCGATGCCTTGTCTCGTTTTTGTCTCCAAGGTATCAATCGCATGTTTTTCCATACTTAGTATAGTAGGGTTAGGGAACGTTAGCTACGACGACGTCGGCAGCAATGGGAAAAGCAAATAGGTTTAATAGGCAAAACAACAGGCGTTTTGGTACATTTCGTTGTTACCTTTGCACGACTTCGCCGTGAATGACGCAAGCACAAGACGACGAACTGTTCTTTTTCGCGTTTTCACTCACGTGGCCAGCATCTATGCAGATTTTTTGGAACAAAAGAAAGCGTTTGCATAAGATCTTCAATCTTCAACTCGCACAGGATTTGTTTGGGACCTTAACATAGCCACTGTTTCATTGTTTTGGAACACCAGCATGGCCGCATTAAAGTCATGTGAAAACCCTCAATAATTTCCCAGTTCATTGTAGAAACTATAGGAGGATCCCCTAGAGTGGCATAGCATGAAGGTTGAGGAAATGATTGAATAAAGGTGTCTTTGCATTTCTTTAACAAACAGCAAGAGCTTGAAAGTGAGCGTGCGAACTTGATGACCCGCTGTATCATGGCTGAAGAACAACAAGCACGGCTTGAGCACTACATCGACACAAATCTTAAAAGGTGATGACACACTGAGCTCCTGGGACTCTCTCATGAACTCTCGTAAGTGACCGCCTGGTAAAACAATAGAGGGCGGTCGCTTACGAGAGTTTCAAGAGCTCATTAATAATTCATAAATTTGATATAGACAAAGGGCACCCACACAATATGTGTGTGTTACCGATTGTTTATTAATAGTAAATC